>SNQJ01S0040348.1:30510-52095 GCA_010110895.2 Picea sitchensis
AAGTTCTGTACATCATCTATGTTTGAGCACCAACTCAAAGTGAGTCTACTACCTCTGTTTTACAAGCTCCAACTTGTTGAGAGCACCAACTCTCTGGTTTCTCTAGCACCGACTAGAAGGAAGCACCAACTCCCTGAGTGTTCCAACACTGACTGAATGGAAACACCTACTTCCACTTATACAAGCACCAACTTGCATACATAAAACTCTGTGTTTTCCCAAGCACCACCCTGCCACCCTGTTTTCTAGCCACATCTAGATGGAAGCTACAACTCCCAATATTCAAGCACCAACTCGAATATCAGAGGACCACAATCCTCCCTAGCACCACCCTACCTCCCTGATTATAAGTAAAATGATTGAATAACCAACACCGCAGGTGTTTCAATTCTTACCACTTCTCTTCTGTCCTGCAATTCTTCTATGCTTCTATCTGTTCTGCAATTCTGCTCTACTTCAAGCCGTTTCTGCAATTTTGCTCTTGCTTCTGTCTATTCAGCATCTGTTACTCATCTCTGAGTTTTATCTCACACTGCACATACTGTTGGTCTCACATTGCGCATACTGTAATTTTCCCTTTCTTACAGTTCAACTCATTTTTCATTCAGAACAACCAACCATTCACAATCACTCCATCTTTCTTTTATGCACTTCACACAACTTCAGTTATGCCTCAAATACCTAGGCCAACAATGCTTCAACAACTTAATCGCCAATTGTCCAAGAACCATGATTCGGTTCTGCTAACTGAATCGTAACTGAACAGTTAATCATAAAGATCAACAATAGCCCTTCGATCAGATGCTCAAATAACCAACGTCGTTGGATTAAATCTGTAGGGTCTTGTGTTTATCCCATATGCCCACTGGTTGTGACCATGGGCCTAATCAAGATGCGTTTCACATTTCACATTTCGGCAATCCTGTGTCGAAGGGTCTCGACGCTCCAATTTGTGATCCCCGAAATGGAGCTTAGCTCTGCTATCTCCTCCCTCTCACATGACCATCGACGATGACCACAACCTACACCAAAAGGTGTTTCGCATTTCGCGAACTTATGAACTTCATCGAGCTTGATCAACGGTCGAGATAGCCAATGATCCGATGGTCCAGATCTCATCGCGATCTCGCGTATCAGGATTCCTGTGATGAAGGGTCTCAACACTCCAACTTGCGATTCCCGAAATGGAGCTTAGTAATTATCTCCTTCCCTTAATCCTTCGACGATGTGACCTTGTCTATGACCACGGGCCAGACCTTATCGCGATTTCGCATATCACGAGTTGCAAGGTTAAAGAATTTCTTTCCTTTGACTTTCCAGTCAGTGAAATGTTAATCCCTCGCCACATGTCCCTCTTGGATCAAAGGTCAAGATCTTATCGTGATTTCACAACTTCACGGGACTTCGTCATCCCTGATCAACGGTCCACGATCTCCCTTTGATCAACGACTCAGATTAAGTCGTGGTTTCGCATTTCGCGATTTCATCATTCTTGTCATGAGTGTCCTTGACACTTCCAACTCCCGGTATCCGAAACTCTGAAATGGATCCAGATCAATGGTGCACAATATTGATGATTCGACGGTCCAGATCTTTTCGTGATCTCGCATATCACGAGTTTCTGCCGTGAGTTGCTTCCTTGACTCCTCCAACTCCCGGTATCCGAAACTCCGAAACGAAACCTTTGTCATGCTCTGATCTATCGCCACGTGTCCCTCTTGGATCAACGATCCAGATCTTATCGCAATTTCGCATATCGCGAGTTGGAAGGTTAGAGCACTACCTTCCTTTGACTTTCCAGTCAACGAAATGTTAATCCCTCGCCACGTGTACTCCTCGACAATGGACTACCCTCCTGCTTTCGGGACTTTGTAAGCCCGCTTCATCTTGTACTTAAAGATCGTGCTCCTTCTTTTGGATCCAACAATGGTCAGTGCTCGCGCTCAGATCCAACATCTGAGATTTGTTTTCCTCTTTTGCGCGTTCCTCCTATCTGTATTCAGATCTGACGGTCATCGGGAATTCGGGATGGGTGATCCAACGATCACTGTTGCTCCTCACTGTTGATCTTGCCATTGCCATGCCATCATCGCTCTGCTGAACGTGCTGATCTTTGCCATCAATGACAAACACGCATACTCTGCCTCTGTCTGAAAACATGCCAACATCGCATGTGGTTAAAAGTTGAAGCGTCAGCTGAGTCGGGGGTTCGTCCTCCATTCCGCCATCGACTCTCTGAAACCGGGAATTCTGTCTGGTCTCGACGTTGGTCCTCCATTCTGTCGTCGGCTGTCTGAATCGAGGGATCTCTGCGTCTGAGTCCTGTAAGCCTCATGCAACTCTGAAACTTTAGCCCTGTGATGTTTTCTTGAGAAACCGATACACCCTCTGTCCGAACTGTTGAGTCTGTGTCGACCTCAACGTGGATTACTTGTCACGCATCCTAAAAACCGGTATTACCTGAATCGTGCTGTGTCTTAATGTCCTGTTGTCATTTCTTGTTTTTACACCCCATTTTCCTATTGCTGCTATCACCTGTGAGTTAACCAAACGTTGATGTTGTTACTGTTATCCCGAACTTGCGGGAATTGAGTTGGAAACTAGTTGAAGAAATGGGTTTTCAGGCCCGTGGTAGAAGAGGCAGGTTGTCAGGCTTGTGAGAAGCTCTCTCCAGGTGAGAGAGTCTGCTGGGAAGTGGTTTTCTCCCAGAGAGAGTCCAACACCATCTATGGAGTTCCAAGAATTCATGATCTAGCCTGTTGCTGAGACTTAGAGAGGGAGGTGAAGCATTGATGGACTGTTCTTGTGAAGGTATATACTCCCGGGTGGAACAGACATGCGGAGAATGAGAGTTCGTGAGTAGTGGGCCTAAGAGGGCTCCTGGAGAGAATCATTCTGGTTACTCTGTGCAGTTTTGTTGTAACCTCAACCTAGTCTAGGATTCCCTTGCCCTGGGTGGAGCTTGGTCGCAGCTCGGGGGTGACCCACTGCTGAGCGTGATGAGCATCATGGTCTAAGGCTGGGAGGTTCGTGGAAGGTCTGCATGTATTTGGTGGAGTTATTACAGTTTCAAAGATAAGTATTAATTTTGTGTTTTAATTTCAATTAAAATGCATGTCTGTGATGCTTGCAATATTATCATGTATTCCGTTGCAATGATATTACTGTTAATTCCATTATTTCTGTATGTTAGCAGTAATACTGTGATTACTCTGTATTGTTGGTTAAATTTCATTAAAATCTGTTAATTAGATTTAATATGCATGATATATATAAATTTATGAGAATGTTACACGTAGTAGCATTGCTCGACCGTGGGGTTGATGGACGGGGACGTTACAATATGGTATCAGAGCCCAAGGTCTTAATGCTAAGCCTAGATGGGCTGGATAAGTGGTCTTTGAACCCAAGGTTTCGAGAGGAAATTGTGTCTGGAGGACTAATTTCGAACCTTAGATTGTTTCTGAGTGCCAAGGGGTTACTTGGCCGTGTTACGAAGCTCAGGAGGAGTAGCGGTAGAATAAAACCGCAACCGACGTGGTATTTGACCAGAGAGAGAGAGAGAGTGCTCAACATTTGGAGTGTTGGAGCTGTGTTGTGGGCCCGAAAGTTATAAAGGTTGAAAGTTCAGAAGTCGGGAGTTGGGAGGGAAGTGAGTGTGGGAGCTTCCAAGACATAAGTCCCGAACCTCCGAACCCGAAACTCCGAAGTTCCAAAGGCTTTGACAAAAAAAAATCCCTTGTGTATGTTCGTCGTCGGATGTTAGGTATGGTGGATGGTTGATCTGCCTGCCTTGCGAGTTCGGTAATCCGGAACTCCGAGTAATTGATGTGCCATGATTGGATTTTTCTGAAAGTCGAAGTTTCGATTAGAGAACCTTGAGATCTAGCGTCTGGTCACGACCCATGGTCGCATGGGTTGGTGACCGAGACAAAGGGGCTAGTGCTTGAAAACTTAGTAGAGCAGAGTTCTGAAAGTAGAAATCTGTGGGGATTCTTGATTGAACGAGAAACACAGAGAATGAAAACTGAACGTTTTCTTGTGTCAGATTTGTTTATGAATGTTGTGGGATTCGTTAAGGATTAATGGCCTGAAAAATTCCAGTTGTCTGGACATTGTGTTTGTAGAAGTTTTAATGAGTGCCATAACCGTTTAGTGTTTCCATTGAGTGCAAAGAAATGGAGGAGACACAAAATGCTTCCAGTTTAGAGAACGAAGCAAAAGGGATGGATGTTCGTTTGGGAGTTGAAGGGTCGAACTCCAATGGGCATGGAGAAGAGATAGATAAGGAAGGGCATATGATGAAGATCATTGAAAAATTGCAGAAAGATGCCCAAACTCACCGAACAGATAGAAGAAAGATCAGGAAAGCTCAGGATAAACAAGGTGAATTCAACTTAAAGTTGATGAAGAGTTTGGAAAGAATAGAAAAGAAGTTGGACCAAGAGAGAGACTCGAGAAAAACAGGGAGTCACCCGAATTCTGAGGGAATAAGATCAAGGAGTGTTGGTAAACACCATCATCACTCCCAAGTTCGCTCCAAGAGGAGGGCACATAGTAGTTCAAACCCATCTCCTACCAGAAAGCACATGAGATCTGGAGTGGATGAACTGAAGGGCGAAATGAACAAGATTAAGCCTCCTACGTTTGATGGAGAACATAAAAAGGAGGAAGATGCCGAGACATGGTTGCTTGGCATGAAGAAATATTTTCAACTGTAGAACTATTCCTCTCATGTAGAAGGAAGAATTGCAATGTATCAACTGAAGGGGAAGGCATCCATGTGGTGGGATCAACTTGTGCAGGTGCAACACATTAGAGAGAAAGATATCACTTGGAAGGAATTCAAAAGATATTTCGAGAAGAAATACTTGACTAAAATATATTATGACAGGAAGATGAAAGAATTCTTTGAACTCAAGCTGGGTAGCATGACCATTGAGGAATATGAACGAAGATTTTTGGAATTGCTGAAGTATGTTTCGTTCATCAAGGTTGAAACTATCAAGATTCAAAGGCATCTGGGTGGACTGCCACCTTCCATTGGTGACAAGATTCGGTATGATGATCCTAAGACTATGGAAGAAATGATAAGGAGAGCGAAATGATTATATGAATAGCAAATAGAGAAGCCTACTTTCCGAAAGGCTTGGGAAGACAAGAAAAAATTCTATATGGATCCGAGGAAGAAGGGAACTAAACCTCCCTTTTTCAGAAATAGTCCTCAAGGAAATCCATCGTTTAGAGAGCTGAGAATGGCTGATGTAGGGGAAAAAAGGCCAAGGCATATGCCCATTCAGTGTTGGGGCTGTAAAAATAACCATAAGTACATAGATTATCCCCATAAAAATGGAAAGGTGATAGTTGTCCATAATGTTCAGTAAGTTGAAACAATGGAGGACATAGGCAATATAATGCCAATGATCTACACAACCCTGGACAACAAGAAAGATGGATATCAATCGCACATGATTGAAGTGGAAGATATGATTAACAACCAACCATTTACTATTTTAATTGATTCAGGGGCTAGCCATAGTTATATAGATCCTAGAGTGGTAGAAAGTTTGCATTTGTCAAAAATAAAACATGAAAAGTCTTGGTTAGTGTAGATGGCTACAGGAACCAAGAGGACAGTCACTGAGTTGGTTAAGTCCTGTCCTGTGGACACGAATGGACTGAACATAAAGGTTGAATTGAATGTTATTCCTTTAGGTTCTTATGACTGTCTAATTGGGGTGGACTGGTTGGACCAACACCATGCCATTTTGCACTGTCGTAACAAGACATTCACTTGCCCGAATGAGGAAGGAAATTGGAAAACAGTCCAAGGAATTCCCAGAGTTGTTTCTATCAGAGAAATCTCAACAATGCAGCTGAAGAAGTGCTACAGGAAAGGCTGTCAATTATTTGCAGCCCATGTGGAGGAAACACCTAAGGATAAGGTGTCAAGTATTGGATTTCACACGGTACTAAAGGAGTTTGAAGATGTATTTAAGGGGATACCCAAACTACCCCTGAAGAGAGATATTGGCTTCTTTGTAAACTTGATTATTGGAGCAACTCAAGTGTCAAAAGCTCCTTACATAATGAGTATATCAGAGATGAAACAGTTGCAATTGCAGATTGAAGAGCTTCTGAAGAAGGGGTACATACGCCCAAGTGTGTCACCTTGGGGTGCCCCGATCTTGTTTGTGAAGAAAAAGGACAGGACGTTGAGGTTGTGTATCGATTTCAGATAGTTGAACAAAGTAACTATAAAGAACAAATATCCTCTGTCGAGGATTGATGACCTCTTCGATCAGTTGAAGGATGCGAAGATATTTTCGAAGATAGATCTCAGATCGGGATATCGCCAGGTAAGGATAAAGGATGAAGACATAAGCAAGACCACCTTTAGAACAATGTATGGTCATTACGAGTTCACATTGGTGTCATTTGGCTTGTTGAACACACTCGTTGTTTTTATGTGCTTGATGAATGGTGTATTCAAGGACCATCTAGACAAGTTTCTCATAGTCTTCCTGGATGATATTCTGGTGTATTCCAAGTCGGAGGAAGATCATGAGCAACATCTTAGGATGACGTTGCAGGTTTTATGAGAGCACCAATTGTATGCCAAATTGAGAAAGTGATCGTTTTATCAGGAGCAAATCCATTACTTGGGGCATATTATTTCGAAGGACAAGATAGTTGTAGATCTTGAGAAGATTGAGGCCATCAGAGAATGGTCAACGCCAAAGAATGTGACAGAAGTCAGATTCTTTATGGGTCTAGCTAGTTATTACATAAGTTTTATCGCAGGGTTCGAAGATGGCTCACCCTATCACTTCCTTGCAAAGGAAAGAGAAGAAATTTCAGTGGACAAAAGATTGTGAGAAAAGATTTCAGCGATTGAAGCAACTGTTAACCAGTGCTCCAATCCTGAGGATTGCAGATCCGAATGAAGACTTTGTGGTGTGCACAGATGCATGCAAATAAGGACTGGGAGGAGTCCTCAGTCATAATGGATTTGTAATTTGTTATGAATCCAAAAAGTTGAAAGAGCACAAAAAGAACGACGCAACTCATGATTTGGACTTGACAGCCATAGTACACGCTCTAAATAAATGGAGGCATTACCTCATGGGAAGGAGGTTTGAACTGAGAACATACCACAATGGTCTGATGTACTTGTTTGATCATCCAACCTTGAACGCTAGGCAAAGTAGGTGGTTGTAGTTTCTCTGTGAGTACGATTTTGATATCAAGCATATCAAAGGGAAGGAAAATAAAGTGGTTGATGCACTCAGCAGGAGAGTACACGAATTACAAGCTACATCCATTAGCATGTACCAAACTGATATAAAAGCAAAATTTTGGAAGCTGCAAATGCAGATTTGCAGTACAGGGATTTGGTAGCAAAGCTACAACAAGGTAAGATGCCACAGAAAGTGGAAATTTATAAATTGGAAACTGATGGAATACTTCTGTACAAAAGCAAAATTTATGTACCTAATGTCCAGGATTTGAAACTTGCGATTTTGCATGAGATGCATAATGTGATTTATGATGGGCACCCTGGATATTAGAAAATTGTGGCAGCAATCAAGAGCCATTAGTTTTGGGCAGGTATGAAGAAAGAGATTGCAGAATACATCGTCAGATGTAAGGAGTGTCAGAAGGTTAAAGCTAAGAACATACACCCAACATGATTGCTGCAACCTTTACTCGTTCCTGAGTGGAAGTGGGAAGTAGTGACAATGGATTTCATCACAGGATTACCCAGAATAGGAAAGCAACATGATTCAATCATGGTGGTGGTGGACACGCTTATGAAAGATGCCCATTTTATTCCACTAAAGACTACTCACAAGGCAACATATGTTGCCGACATTTTTATGAAGGAAGTAACACGATTGCATGGTATTCCCAAGACAATTGTGTCTGACAAAGACCCAAAATTTACCTTAAATTTTTAGAAAGGGTTGTTCAAAGGATTCAAAACGAATCTGAACTTTAGCACAACCTATCATCCTCAGTCTGATGGGTAGACAGAGCGGGTGAATCGAGTAATAGAAGACATATTGAGGATGTATGTGATGGACAAACTTGTTAGATAATCCAAAATACAAATATCATAGTTTATAAAGTTAGAATAAACTGATTATTAATTTAGAATATTAAATTAATAATCTAGAATATTTGATTAATAAATGTAGACTTTTAGAAATACATTATTGTTGTAAAAGATATGACTCTAGAGAGGTGTCGTATCTTAAGCTCTAATTTAGGAGTATTGTTATAAGATTGTTAAGATAACATTTATTGTAAATGGACACTTGTTTATTTAATAAGTGATCCATATCTAGAGTTTGTTAGGACATTTAGCTTATATATAGCTCATTGCAAGAGTATTGTGTTGTTCGGGTGTAAACTCTTGCAAAGTCTCTTATGTAATTTCTTTTCCTATTTAATAAAAGTGTGTGTCTGAGGACACTTATGCCATTATTGTGGTATCAGAGCTCCAGTAACGCTGCTGAACTGAAGAAGAGATTAGTTGATCAAAGAAAGAAATCCCAGCGTTACAGGCCAAGGAAAAACGTCGGCGCATACTCTGTCAGTAAATCAGTTAGTTATTGTTCAATTTTTTTACAAAAAAGGGAAAATAAATTTTTTACTTTCAGATTTCAGTCATTGGACTCACAAACTGATTTTACAAATTGTAAATCCAGAAAATTAACAAATTAGTTTCTGGCGAATAAATTTCTGGCAAAGTAATTCCTGAGCTAAACGCTCACGGCCTCTCCAATTCACTGTTATATTCTTAAACTGTTATCAACATTTAAATTCAACTATGATAAGCATCAACATGTAACATTTTGTTTGAAAGTACTTGAGCAATTCTGTTTTGGAAGAATCTGGTGTTAGAAGGGGTGAATTGGACGATTGGTTGAGATCCCATCAATCGCTGGGCATTTTTTCTTTGAACAATAAAAACTCGGATCTAGGCCGAGTTATTTCTCTGTTGGGATGTGTCCTCTCTTTGGATCGAGTTTCATTACTGAGTTGGACATATTTATCTTAATGAGACGTTGCTGGAGGATTTTGTGTGCGTGCGATCCAACTGTTGTCGAACTCTGTGTGTGTGCGCGATCCAACTGTTGTAGAACTTTGTGTGTGCACGCGATCCAACTGTTCCTGATTGTGCTTGCTGGATAACATCAAAAACTTTGGCAAAAAGGAACAATCCCTCACTGTGGAATAACAAATAGCTTCTCAAAACCGTATGCATAAATTCCTCTTAAAAGGTTTTCCTGAAGCCCCATGGAGTCAAAGGTTGCATGTTTTTTGTCATATCTCTTGGCGTTGAAGTTATTTTCGGCTGGATTCACACCCGTCATTGTCAAGTTCTATCTTATTTTTGCACTGAGAAAACCTCGATCTTAAAAGAGATACTGAAGAGAAGATTACCGTGATTAAAATTGCCGATGATATTACAAGTCTGTGAGATTGCCTGTGCCGTCTCATTAACGCTCGGGTGTTAAATTTTTTTGATTGGAAACAGATAGATGCCAACAGGTGGAATAACAATATTCACTATCAGAAGATCTGAACGCTGAAGGTGCTTTTATCAAAGGCAATAATGAATTATCGCTAATAGTTTTATTTCCACATATGTAATAGTGAAGTAATGTTATTTCTTTCTGCCAATTTGCAGTTGAGAGAGACTTTCTGCCAATCCAAAGATTTTGTAGGAAAAGGTTTACATATAGGTATATCAAAAGATACAACCATATCAAGTGATTATTTTTTTTGGGGATAACATTTTTTTTGTAACTCAAAGTCTTTTTACTTTGAAGGGGGGGCAAAATTGCCAGAGTTTTGTAAAAGTGTAAAATTTTGAAAGTTCCTTGGAATTTGACTAGAGCCAAGTACAAAGCTCAGTCATTTTTTTCCTTGTTTCAACGACTATATGAGGGTCAAGGCCAAGCCCCTATAGATCGTCTTTGGTGTGATGTGTCTGGTGTGTTGTTCATCTTGATATTTCTTTGCTTGATTTTTTTTTGGTGCGTAAATTCAACAACTACAATGTCGAAATAAATTAATTTGTTCTTCGACTCCGATAAACTTGAAGGCACAAAATCATACAAGACATGGAAACGTCTCATTGAAAGCACTCTCATTTACAATGAACTTTGGCGTGATATCTGTAATGAAGATACTAAGCCAACTAAGCTGACATATGTATCTACATTAGCAAAATGGGAAGTTAAAAATGCCAAAACATTAACACTTATTAAATCTTCAGTTAATGATGAGATGTATGCTCACATTGAAAATACGACTGATGCGTGGTCTACTTTGAAAGTTTTTAAATATTTATTTGATACTCAGCCTGAATCCAAGAAATTTGATCTTCAATTAAAGTTGCTTCAACAAAAATTGATCTTCTAGGAGAGGCAACACATGCAGCTCCAACGTGTGCAAAAGGGAACGCATGCAACCCGAGGAAGACAAGTGTCGACCTGGGCGCATGCGGTTAAACGTTGAAGCATCAGCTGAGTCGGGGGTTCGTCATCCATTCCACCATTGACTGTCTGAAACCGAGAATTCCGTCTGGTCTTGGCGTTGGTCCTCCATTATTCCGTCGGCTGTCTGAACCGAGGGATCTTTGCGTCTGAGTTCTGTAAGCCTCATGAAACTCTAAAGCCCGAGGCTTGTGATGTTTTCTTGAGAAGTCGGTACACCCTCTGTCCGAACTATTGAGTCTCTGTCGACCTCTGTGTGGATTACTTGTCACGCATCCTGAAAACCGATGTTACCTGAACCGTGTTATGTCTTAGTGGCCTGTTGTCGTTTCCTGTTTCCGCACCTCATTTTCCTGATGCTGCTGTTACCTGTGAGTTAACCAAACACTGATGTTGTTAATGTTATCCTGAACTTGCAGGAATTGAGTTGGAAACTGGTTGAAGAACCGGGTTTTTAGGCCCGTGGTAGAAGAGGCAGGTTGTCAAGCCTGTGAGAAGCTCTCTCCAGGTGAGAGAGTCCACTAGGAAGTGGTTTTCTCCCAGAGAGAGTCCAGCACCAACTACAGAGCTCTGAGAATTCCTGATCTGACCTGTTGCCAAGACCCAAAGAGGGAGGTGAAGCACCGATGGACTGTGCTTGTGAAGGTGTATACTCCCGGGTGGAACATGCATGTGGGGAATGAGAGTCTGTGAGTAGTGGGCGTAAGAAGGCTCCTGGAGAGAATCCTTCTAGTTGCTCTATGGAGTTTTCTTGTAACCTCAACCTAGTTTAGGATTCCCTTGCACTGAGTGGAGCTTGGTGTTGGAGCCGCCTTTTTCAATTGGTTTAAATGTAATTTTTTTTTTTTAATCAAAGGTTGAGCTTTAAACTAGCTTTTACTTCATGATCTTTACCCACTAAAAGTCTCAGTAGTCCTGACATGCGAAGTAGTGATGGCCATTATACTCCTAATCCATTGCCATTTAACCGTTAAACGAGTTTTTTCACCTGGGATATCGCGCTTCAGGAGTTACAAGTCACACGGTTTCCAAGCCCCGATGCACGAAGTCGCGAAACAACCTTGAAAGCTTACCCAAGTTAGCACTGAGAGTAAAGTTCCTTAAACCTTAGTTAAGTGTTGTTGGGGTTTCGCGTCTCGGTGATCGCTCTCCCCAAAAGTCTTATCTTCATAAGTCCGATAGGCGAAGTTGCGAGATAGTTTCAAAATTCACCCGGGTTAGTGTCAAGGGTAAGTCATTTTAAACCATAGTTAAACAATGTCGGGGTTTCGCGACTCGACTTTCACTCTTCCAAGAAACTCTACCTTCGTAGCCCCGAGTCGCGAAGTCGCGATATCAATTAAACACTTAATCCGGATTACGTTTTTTACTTAACTAGATCGTGTCATCGCGATCTCGGGTTTTAAGGGCTTGAAGGATATGAGTGAAATCTCTCGATACGGCGAACGCCGAAAGGGTGATTAAAGTTTAAAGAAAATCTAATTAAAAAAGCTAAGCCAGATTAATCAGTGCATTAATACAAATATTAACACGCACCGTCTACGAGATAAATTTAATTTTTTTGCGCTAACTTGTATCACGACTCGTCAAAATTTATGGGATTTATTTGAAATGAGTTGAAGTGACAGGTAAATATATTGTTTTTATTGCTAAAATCTTTCTCTAAAAATGATTTGACCGTTCTGTTCATAAGGACGACGGGGTTTTAAATGGTCGATATATAGAGTTCTTTCTCTCATTGTTTCAAATTCCATTTCTATCTCGCGCAAACAAACTTTTCTCACCAGGCTAATTTCTGTATGTATACACATTTTTACTGCAGGAGAGCTAAGTCAGAGTCCTCTATCATGGCCCCACGAAAAGCTTCCAAGGCAATTGTTGAGAGTTTAGGGTAAGGCTTAGATACTGTTTCCGATACTTCACCCTGAAGTGTTGATTCTATCAGAACCTGGTCATACGTCTCCGAGGTTCTTCAGTCTGAATTGGTGAACTGTTCAGATGATTCTAGTGATAATGAGAAGGACGATTTGGCCACCAAATACAAAATCGTCGTTCAATAAGAGATGCATAAGATAGCGACTAGGCCACGACTCCTTCCATATTATGATATGATCCGATGAGCATTAGATCATGTGGATATCCTGACCAGAACCATTATTAGCGAGCAGAAGGTGACCATTAGGACTTTCAGACCAGAACATTTGTAGGTGATGTACAAATTGTCACCCACACCAAACTTCTCACACAATGTCGAGTTTCTGGAAGGTTTTAAGAAGAAAGAATGCGAGCAATACGGAAAAAACCTGTCTGATCTGATCAAAGATTGGGTCTCGCACCCCGCCAAGTTCAGGGCGGATAGTAACGGAGTTTATTCAATCTCTTCCCTGGAATCACAATTCAAATACATAACAATGATGACCTATAGATTGTATGGGAGGGAGGACACCACACATTTCTTTCTCTCGTGGGTGCCTCTGATTCATACAATCGCTGAAGGTTGTTCCTTCGACTGGGCCAAACTGTTGTCAAACAATCTAACCAGTCAGATTACAAAATATTGGACGCAGAGGGAGAATGGGAAGGCCGCTTCATTCTTTATGTCCACATACATCATCGACGCCGTTTGTTTCATGACACCTTTTCCCCTAATGAGCAAGAGATGGACTCCATCTGATGCTGAGCCTATCCATGTCTACCATTCAAAACTTTGGGAGGATAAGGCCACAGACTTCATATACGAGATTTTCAATTGGGTAATGGTGTCAATGCATGTCATCATCTTCGGTAATCCACCGCCCAGGATTTCAGATAGCACCGCGGCCAACTTGAGCAGCATGGACAACTGGTACGCAGAGGCAGAATTTTCATACATCAGGGTTTTCAACACCTTTGTTCCTCCATATGCTCTACCATGATTTATACCAGATAGGCTAGTTTGTCACAAAATCGCTAGGCAAACCGTTATTGGTGGCATAAGCAAAGCACTTAAAGGATTTTCAAAAAAGATATGGCCACCCTTCCCCATTCATTTGAATACCTATTCTTTATTAGATTTCAGACACACAAAGGCCGAGGCAGTAGCAGCCTTAGAAGATATTAAATTCATCCACATTGAGTTCAAGAAACACAACCCACACAGGGTCGTGAGTAATCACATGGCTAGTTGTGGCCTTAAAAGATATGAACACGAGAATTCGCCTCATGATGATATTTTCGAGGCACGAGATCCTATGTAGAGGTCTTGAGTTGGGTACAAGCCATGTTGCCCGAAGAGAGGGCCGATTTTTTCAAATTCGAGGAACACCGACGGAGCTGCCTTCCCCCAGTCTTACAAGGTAAGAACCCGACGACCACAGATGTACAACAAACGGGAGCCAAGGGCTCCAGAGATTCACGACATGACCAAGAGGAACACCAGGAAAAGGAGAAGCAAACTGGGGGCCCAAAACAGGAAGCCGAGATCTCCAACCCTCAAAGAAAGTCATCCTCGGTTGTTACCCCGGGGAAATCATCCAAGCAGATCGACAACTCCATCGTTTCTGTTACTCCCCTACAGTCCACAAAGGGGACCCCAGACGCAGAGTGGATTTTCAGTGAAGAACTAACGCCCATAACCATGGAAGAGTTTCCTCCGAACGAGTTTTTCTTCGATAAGAAGAGAAAGGCCATTGTAAAACAAGAATTTTATCAAGAAGCAGGCATGGTAACCAAGAAATTTAAAATCCTTGCTGATGGGAGAGCCATGAAGAAGCAAGAATTTGCAACTTAGATAGTAGGGACATTGGGGGCTTTTTCTACAACCAACCAATATTCTGTCATGTCCCTAAAAGATCAGTTGAAGAGGAAAAACTGTTTGATCAAAACTTTGGAGGATAAGCTGGCTACAACAGAGGCAGCTGCCAGATATCAGGCGAATACAGGTATAGAGAAAGCTAGAGCAGCTCATCAAAAGGAAATCGAGCGGCTCAAAACCAATCTCTAACAAACACAACAAGTGGCCCAGACCAACCAATCACAGATAAGCCAGCAAGAAGAATTGATAGAGAAACTACATGCCAAATTAAATTTCTCCGAAAGCCAGGTGATAGATATTGGGATATTTCAATTCCAAGCCATAGAAATCCGAAAAAGAGTATCGACAACTCAACAAGATTTACTTGCTAAGGTGGAAACTATTCAAAACAACTGCCAACTCATTGATCAAGTACTGGAAAACGTCTCTTTTAGAGAAAAAGAAGCTGGGGTGGCTCGGGTCGCTTTCCAAGAGGCTGTTATAGCCACGACAAAAAGGGAAACGGGCAGTAGTTTCATGTTTTCCATCCCAGAGCAGACCCGAGGTAACATCTTGCTGAAGGAATGGGAGCGTAACATATCAGAAGGCAGACAACAAGCTAAAGAGGTAAGAAAATTTTGTGAAGAAAATTTCGGCTTCATAGATGGGAGTTTGTTGGGTCTCGATAGTGAAAGCCGTAGTGGGACACTAGGCCAGATCGATATAGCCAAACACCTGCTCAATATCAAGGAGAACGAGGAAAGAGAGTTGGCTAAAATATCACAGACAACCCAGACAGATATAGTCCAAGTAGACAGATGGCTAATAAAACCAAGTTTACTTTTATGTTCTATCATCGCCAAAGATCGACAGGTAGAAGGAAAGTTGCCACAATTAGTGAAGGATTGTTACACTTTTGAGGCAAATAATCAAGCAAAACCTTCCAGGTTGATAGCCCAGTTGGTGGAGAAGTGCGTCACTTGCACACAACAGGAGAAGGGGCAGTCTTCGGGTACCAAATAATGACATGTGTCTGGCTGTTCTATTTTTTAGAATCTGAAGTTTGAAGAAAGGAAGGTGCTCCGTCCGTCCTAAAGAGGACAAAGACAAAGAATTGAAATGTTTAATCTCCTTTTTTGTAACCGAAAACCTCTAGAACGATTGAGATTCTAGCATATAGAAATTTGTATAAATATGCACTTTGAAGAAAGAATAGGGGCTGAACCTTTTTGGTCGATTGTAATAGAGACTCTCTCATTTTGAAATTTAATACAAAGCAATCCAAAGACTCCTGATTCCGTCAAGACTGTGTTATGAATTTGTTTCCTCTGTGATTTCATATTCAATTTCATTTCGCATATATATATCTGATGAATGTTTTTACTGCAATTTAGTAAAACCTCTACTGTGGTGATTAATTTTTAGTCGTCTATTTCGTTTACATTTTTTCCTTTGTATTGGCTATTAGCAGGTACAAGACATGTGAACTCTTTAGATCGTCATATTTTATGCTTCGTCAAATTTCTTCTTATCTTTTTCTTCTTCTGTTTACAGGGTGAGATTCTCCCTTTATAGGAGCCTCACATTATAGACAACTTAATGTTTTTTCTCACATTTCACACACCATTTATTTAAAAGATAACTCAGTTACAGGAAAAGGCCTTTGGTTTGCACTTTATCTTCAAATATCGGATTCAACAGTTCTATTTTATACGATCAAATTGAGATAACATTTAAAACCTCGAACTCTCCTTAATTTTTCATGTTCCTCTATGACTGTCCCTGTTGTAAGACAACCTAATATTGAACCCGACTTATCAGACCAAACACATATCGCTTTGAACCTTTTCGATACCATACTTAAAACAACCACCACCTAGGTAGAACTTGAACGTGCATGGGCCGCGATTGAACGAGATATAAACATCCGGGCATAGTTGGAAGTGAGACAACGACAACCTGGAAATCAACCTTAGCTTCCTTTCTCGAAGGTTGATTCGTCCCCCCCTTTTTTTTATCCTTTACTCACTTTTGGATGCCTAGACACTGTACTTTCTAATCCTTAATTACAGACTCTGGAACAACATCTTTTTGGCGCCGTTGCCGAGGAACGAAGTTACTAAACCTTTTTCCTTGGGAGAACAACATTTCTTGCAAGTTTCACCCTTTGATAGTGAACAAAGTGTGAACACCCTCTAAAGGATTTTCTTATCTTTCACTTGGCGACTCCACGTTTAAATAAGCTGACATCCGGTCGAAGGAACACTAGACAAAACCCAGAGGGAAAACATACCACGTCCTTTTCCGATCCCGATTTTTTTTTGAAAGAAAGAGGTTCCCTTAAGCCAACTACTGTAGTCTACCAACTTAAGTACCCACAACCCAAGACCAAGAGTTCTTTTGAACCTTCAACTTCGCATAGTTCCCCTCCCGAAACCATCAATCCAACTTTAGCTAGCTCTGAGATTAAAAGTGATATCCATCCGACAACCTCTGTCGTACACAAAGGTAAAAACCCCGCAGTGAATTTATCAGTGGTCGATATCCCGCCGACTCTTCATTTAGATTTCATGACCTCGCCGAGTCTCAAAGAGTATACCATACACTCAGATTCCACGCCCGCAGGTTCCCCTGATTACATTTCTTGCAAATCCGAAGAGCCAAGTCCTCGCATCCCTTATCACCCGTCTTTGGTTTTCCCGTCTCACGAAGAAGCTAAAGATTCGCTTTTAGTGTTCCAGAACCCTCTATACAATACACCGTTTCCCTATCTAGTAGCACTGATGGCAGCCGTCGGAGGAGGAGGTGGAGGGGTTTGCAGAGGAGGAGGTGGAGGAGTTTTAGGAGGTGGAGGGGATCCAGGAGGAGGAGTGGGAGGCCAAGGGCCTCCCCTGCCTCCCAGAGTTTTCGCTAAAGTGGTTGCGAGATATGCACCTTTGGTCCTACCCATCCCTCTTCATGACCTTCCTGAAAATTATATAAAAAACTTACCTAAATTTACAGGGGAAGGAGACTTGACTGCAGTCGAAAATATCAACTTCTTTGATCAGTTCACGGATATCCTAGGTCTCGAGCACGAAGACGTGTATTCGAGGCTGTTTGTTCAAACTTTCGAAGGACAGGTAGGAACCTAGTTTCGAAGCCTACCCACAGGATCAATATTATCCTACGATGCCCTAGAAGACTCCTTCCTTAGACAATGGGGCGAAAGGAAAGACCACTTGTATTATTTGACCGAGTTCAGATCTTTAAAGAAAAATAATTTGGAAATGGTTATGGAATTTATTCAAAGATTTAACAAGTTGTATAATAAGATCCTAGCCGAAGTTAAACCATCCCAATCTGCAGCCAAGGTAACCTTCGCGGGAGCTTTCAAACCCGATTTTTCCCTTCTCCTAAGAGAAAGGAGAGGGGCTAACTTAACCCGAATGCAGGATGATGCTGTGGAAATCGAATCTAACATGATGGCTTCTGGCCATTTGAAAGCTAAGGTAGAAACGAGAAATCGAGAAACCAGACGTTTTAGGGAACAAGCGGGACCCTCAGGGTCTAATAGATCCACAGACGACAAAATGGATGATATGGATAGTATAATTAAGGAGTTGTCTAATAAGATTTCCAGAATGGAGCTAGACCAATCCAAGATTGATCCTTTCATTCAGAGAGAATTCAGAAGAAATCCCAATCCTCAAAATAAAAAAAGGCAGATTAAAAATGAAGACCAAAAAATTCAAACCCCTTTAAAAAATGAAAATTTTATAGGAGGAAATGACCTGGAAGATTTCGGGGGTCTGGAAGAAGATGTGACAAATTTGGGTGATGAATGCACTCAACCTTATGTAACTAAAGAAGATTATGAGAAGTCCTTAAACACACAACAACCGTTAAATGAAGATGATAACATAAACAACACTGATTTCGTTGTATGTCAAGAAATGACCGATTCTGTAATGGATGAAGTCCAACCTAGGTATAACCTGAGGTCTAAAAACAAATCTGCGTTGACTCCTCAACCCAAAAAAAATCCTCCCTAGAGGTGAAGTATACGTGCCCGCCCCAAAAGAGACCGAGACATCTAATAACAAAATAAAAGGGGCAGACTCACTAGATCCCAAAACGAAGGAGGTTGAGACCCAAACAAAGGAAATCAAGACAACTGAGACACACACACCGGTAAATAAACTCACGAGTAATAAATTAGCTCAGACAAATAAGTTGGAGAAGAAAGAGTCTGAGGTTTCAACCAGAGAAACAGACAAAGGTAGTGGCGGTTTTAGTTTTGAAAATGAGATAAATAGGATCAAAATACCGATCCCTCTGGTTGAATTAGCAAAGAATCCTGCATATCGAAACAAGATAACCAAAGTGATAGGTTGTTCAGATCAAGAAAGTCAATCTGACGTGATAAACTTGGAAGATGATAAGCCCAATATCACTTTTGGTCCACATTTCGAGGGTGACAGAGACACCGTTGCTCCTTTCTATATCACCCTAAATGTGCATGATTGACTGCTGCATAATTGCATGCTAGACTCTGGAGCTTCACATAATGTGATGCCCAAAACCATTATGGACAGACTAGGCCTCAAGATCACCAGGCCTTATGGAGATCTCTACTCTTTCGATTCGAGAAGAGTTAAGTGCATGGGTATGATAAAATATTTAGCAGTCACCCTTGCTTAGGTCCCAGTCAAAATCATCCTGATGGATGTAGTTATTGTTGATATACCCCCAAAGTATGGCTTATTGCTATCTAGGTCGTGGGGAGCCAAAATTGGGGGGTCCCTTCAACTAGACATGACTTACGCCACAATTCCCGTGTTTGGTGGACAACTTACTCGGTTATACAGGGAAACGAGGTTAGCTTACAGAGTGAGCGATCCTTAGAATCCTAACGAATTTCCTTTTTATATTGCCGATCAAGATCTAGGAAATTGTATTTTGTCTTTTGATGATGGTATAGATAGTTGCACAGAAGAAAATTACATAGATGAGAAAGAATCCGGAAATATGAACGAAAATATGCATAGTACTGGGATCTGGAAAATGTTTTTTGACGGTGCCCTGTCATGTGAAGGAGTAGGTGTAGGAGTACTTTTTGTGGCACCTGAAAATAATTTTTTTGTCCCTTTCTCTTACAAGCTTCAATGGGATATAGACTACACCAACAACGTATGCGAGTATGAAGCCTTAGTCAGGAAGATGAACATAAAGAACTTGGAATTATATGGAGATGCAGAGTTGATAGTCAAACAAATAAATCGACAATACTAGGCCAAGCACCCAAGATTGAGATCGTACATAAATTGTGCCCAGGATCTAATGGGAAATTTCTTCTCATCTGTAAATTTCCACTTCATCCCACGCGCCGAAAACTTGTAGGCCGACTCGTTAGCCAAGGCAACCTCAACATTTTCTCCCCCTACAACTTTTAAATTAAAGTACCACATAGAGGTAAGGCACAGACCATCCATCCCGAACAACATACAACACTGGCAGGTTTTCGAGGATGACGAACAGATCAGGAAGTTCCTCGAAGCAGTGGAAGACTTCTCTGAAACTCACATTGATCAAGAGAATCAAAACGATCACACATGGGTCATGCAAGAGGGAGAGGACCCTCAAGAGTTCCAGGAAAAGATTGCAAATCATTGCATGCTGGTTCTAAAGAACAATCATATTCTGAAATGACTGATCCCCCTGGAGAGACTATTTGATCAGAATGATATACCCTTGAAATCCACTCTGCAACCCCAACCAGAAGAGGTTGAAGACTGCGACGTAGGGACCAAAGAAGAACCTAGGATGGTAAAAAGATCAAAGTACCTTCCACCTGAGGTAAAAAGAAAGTATAAAGACTTACTTGGACAGTATAAAGATGTTTTTTCTTGGTCTTACGAAGCGTTGAGAACCTACGACACCACGGTGATTGAGCACAAGATACCCCTGAAGCTTGGTGTCAAACCCTTTAGACAAAAACTTAGACAGATCAACCCTATCTTATTGCCCGTGGTCGGAAAGGAAGTTAAAAATCTCTTGGATGCAAAAATAATTGTACCACTGAGATACTCCGATTGGGTAGCAAACCTGGTCCCGATTAGAAAGAAGAATGGAGAGATTAGACTGTGTGTTGATTTTATAAATCTAAATAAGTTCTCCCTCAAAGATAACTACCCTCTACCCAAAATGGATCACGTTTTAGACAAGGTAGTTGGGGCAAATAGGATGTCGATGATCGATGGGTTCTCTGGGTATAATCAAATTGCCGTAAATGAACAAGATAAAGAGAAAACAACTTTCACTACCCCTTGGGTTACTTTTATGTATGATAAGATGCCTTTTGGTCTAATGAATGCAGGCACCACTTTCCAATGTGCTATGGATATCGCTTTCATCGGTGAAAGAGACAAGTTCGTGGTTATCTATTTCGATGATCTAACTGTTTTTTCTAAATCTGACGAAGATCATTTGATACATCTCAAGCAAACTTTTGAAAAATTGCCGCAGTTTGGTTTGTCGTTAAACCCCAAAAAGTCTCACTTTGCCATGCAATAAGGTAAACTCTTGGGCCATATTGTGTCTCGAGACGGTATTAAAATCGATCCTAAAAGGGTTGAGGCTATAGACACTATAAATATTCCTAGGAATGTAAAAGAAATTCAGTCATTCTTAGGAAAAATAATTTTTTTGAGGAGATTTATCCCAAACTTTGCTGAAACCGTGAAATTGATCACAGATATGCTAAAGAAAAACAACGAAGTGAAATGGACAGCAGAAGACAAATCATCATGTGCACACATCAAGAAAGTTATAAGCGAGGCACCTGTATTGGCAAGCCCTGATTATCTAAAGGAGTTTCTTATTTTCTCGTTCGCCTCCGAACACACAATCGTCGCGGTACTCCTCCAGAAAAATGAAGAAGGTTTTGAGCAGCCGATAGCCATTTTTAGCAAGAGTCTTAGAGACGCAGAACTTAAATACGATATAATGGAAAAGAAAGCATATGCTATGGTGAAGGCGTTGAAAGAATTCATAACCTATGTGCTACATTCCAAGATAATTGTGTATGTACCCACCAGTTTTGTAAAGGATATTTTGATTCAATCCAACAGTGATGGCAAAAGGGGATGGTGGCTTGCCAAAATTCAAGAATTCGACCTGGAGATAAAACCAACGAGATTGGTAAAGGGACAAGGTTTGGCCAAACTTTTAGCCGAATCAAATTTTAGAGCTCTCAGTATAAATGGCCTACAGGGATATGAAGAGGGTGTGGACATGAACGAACTTGATGAGCCAACAAGC
>SNQJ01S0040348.1:60107-70473 GCA_010110895.2 Picea sitchensis
AAAAAAGTTAAGTAATCAATAATCATAACTCTGTACTAAAATCAATCCAAAAAACACCAACACCACACCAACATTAATGTGTATCAAATTGTTTGTTGTTCCAACATTTAAATTTCCCAGAATTCCTCAATTCATAACAGTCTGTGCAACCATAACTCATAACCATAACAAAATTTCCATTCAACAGTCTTGTTTAATAAAGCGTTGGTCTTTTATTTTTATTTTTCCTTTTAAGAATTTAAAAAAAAAATGCCCAACAATATGCTCGACCTCTATCCCATAATGCATCACTATAATAATAAACATCCACTATCTACCAACTTATAATTGGGCCCAATTAAAATATACAAATGTTTTTTTTTCAAATATGAACAAACTTCCAAAATATGCCCAATTACACACAGTCTTCATCATATCAATCAACAAGGTGTTGCAACGAAACAATAGTGAACATAAAACTCGAGACTTATCATTGTTGATATAACTTCCTTTTAAAAACATTGATAATCTGTACGATGATCCAATAATATATACGAAGCGAACATAACCAATTACACACAGGCACCATTTTTAAAATTAGCCATAACCCTGATCGGGCCTAGCAAAACACACAGGTGTTTCCAATTTCAATCAAGACCACGCTAGTAAAAACACCAAAATGAAAGAAGACAGTTCTCAAATGTATGCAAGCGCCTATAACTTTTCAACCAATTTTATCATAGAAAGATGAGACAATGACTCGAAGAAAAACCTCCATAACCATTCCACTCATAAACTCATATTTGACAACCAAAAAGGTGCCTAAAGGGAGCAAAGACAATTGTAAATCCAATCGGGTATGTCACAATTAAATGCAGGGAGACACCAAGAGTGTGTTCATCTTTTAACCTAAAACAAAGAGTTGGAGGTCTTCTGAGACTTATCAATCATAGGAAGAATACCCTTGAAAAATATACAACAATGAGCCACACTATCCCCTTATTACTCCAAGTCCTAGACAAGACCAATGATTAACACCCGAGGAGAGCAAAGGCAGACATATAATAACCCAATGCACATAGTGCGTTTAATTCTTGTAGAGGAGAGGCGAAGTTAAATGAACTATGATATTTATTAGAACACACAAAGATATAACATCTCTATCCATTTACTTAAGAGCCGAACAACCTGACAACAATACCAGTGAGGACGCATACATCATAACATCGATATATAACTTGTATCATCCCACAACCATACGGTACATATTAATGTTATGGCCACCCCAAGACTAGATCTTGGGATACTTCGGTGGAAACACAATAAGAATGGGCCAACGACCATGACTCGGGGTTTGAAGAAATAACACAACAACTACTAGCCATCTGGATGCGACTGGATAAGGGTTACAATCATAATTGTGAGGGAACGAAATAACCAACAATAATACACAGAAAGAAACCCTCCACCATCAATACATAGCGATATGTACCAAATTCACTTATTATCCATAGAGACCCATCACGATATTGAACCCATCACGATATTGAACCGACCGAGCAACCAGTCAATGCATAACTTAAACAAAACCCAATTCTTTTTCTTGCAATTCGAAACATTTTACAGTCATCACAAAGAGATATAACACACATTTACACAATGGAAAATTTTCAGGAACACACAAAATCCAAGCATCACTACGCCATTATTTTTTCATACAACAGAGAAAATTTCATGGATGGAGAGAAAAAAAATCATACCTGTAGAAAAACGCTTAAAAGGGCGAGTTGGATGAGCCTTATTCTTTCCAAGAGTCTGAAATGTGGAGCTCCACAACCAACAGACCGAAAATGAAACAAGGAACAATGCTAGGGTGACAACTGATAGGGTGATTATGGAGGGACGTGTAGTAAATGCACGTCGCTTCCATCTCCTGGCCTATCCAATTCAAAGTATGAGACAACCAAACATTCACCAATCAATTAAATCATGTGTATTCAATGCCAAACCTTTTGAAATATGTGACGATATCCTTTGCATAGTGTGCCACCCAATCTCATTTACACGTTAACCCTTGCCATAGTTGTATTCCATCATACATATTGCAATTCTATATGCACCCAAATCAAATCTAATGAAATTCACATAGCCCACTAACCAACCATAGCATAATAGTTAGAACTGACACTAACATTGCTTTACTTTTCCATTCACATATAACCTTTTATCATAGCTCAAACATAACTTCTTTCCCTTTAAGATTTTTTTCATAGGTTTTATTTCTTTGTTTTGATTATGTTATCACTAATATATCTCTTGCATATATTTGGATAGGTAATCGGTTACAATGATTAGTGACATGGTTAAATCATAGCAACTGTAAATACATGCCCGTCATAACAAAAACGATTCTTTGGATCACAAGAATCATTCCATAAAATGAATCATCCACCTGTTACTATGTCAAAATGAAGCCAAGACTGCATTGTCAACCATGTAGGAATGTGTAGGCAACATCAAAGCAACAAAAAAAAAATGTGTGATATGTTTATTCTTGTGCCTCTAGTCTACAAGGGGGTCCCACCTATTAGTATTATATTATTAGCATAGTTAAATAATAGGGATTTAGCAATACTTTGTGAGACTAATTCATCGTTACGATTTTAATCGTCAACAAACCTTAAATGGATTCTCCAAACCTTGGAAGAGTTTTGTACGAGGCATCATGGCTAGAGAGCATATGCCTAGTTGGGAGAGGATTTGGGATGAATTTGTGTAAGAGGAGCTTAGAGTTGGCTCTGGATCTACTAGTTAAAAACATGGTGATGATGGTGATGAGGATATTGCTCTTTTGGCAAAGGGAAAGAAGAATACCAAGAAGGGGTCCAAGGGTGGGGCCAAACAACAACAACAGAGAGGAAGTGAGCAACATAAGGATATGAGAAAATTGAAATGCTTTGCTTGTAACTGGTTGGGGCACTATGTTGGACAATGTCCCAACATGAAGAAGAAGAAACATGGTGGTACTGCAACGACCACAGAGGGAGTGTTCCTTGATAGTTTGTTGTTCGACAGTTGACTCACCATACAACGTCTGGCACATTGACAGTGGAGCATTGAGTCACATGTCAGGTGTGACAGAGAACTTCATTGATCTCAAATATCCAGAGATCAGGTTGGATATAGTGCTTGGAGACGAAACCATAGTCAGAGCAGCTAGGCGTGGCATAGTTTCCTTTCAAAGGGAGTTGATGCCACCCTTAGTGTTCAAGGATGTATTATATGTCCCTGGGTTGAAGAAGAATCTTGTTTCAGTTTCCTCCATCCAATATAGGGGGTTTGAAATGTCCTTTATAGGGACAATGGTCCTCATTCACCTTAAGGGGTTCAATATCACTTTTGGCAGAGTGATTGGGACACGATATGGGAACTTGTATAGGTTGATTTTTCATCCTTTGCATGCTTTGGTGAGTTGCAGCAACAACAGTCAGTTATGTGAGATATGGCATTGGAGGATGGATCATTTGCATCATGGAGCCACAGTTCAACATTGAGCATCAGGAGGTATTCAAAGGGTGTTCTCTTGGTCAATACACCAAGACTTGATACACACAAATGTGTGTGTGCCCATGTCATGAGTTTCCTTGGGTGTTCAGGAGTATTATGTTACTTTCATTGATGACCACTCCAGGAAGACCTAGATCTATTTCCTGAATACCAAGAGTGAGGTCTTTAAGAGGTTCCAAGAGTTCAAAGCTCTTGCGGAGAACCAAATAGGAAAGAAGATCAAGTTTTTGCGGTCGGAAAATGGAGGTGAGTATACCTCCACAGAGTTTGTAGATATTTGTACCCAATAGGGTATTATAAGGAAGTTGACCATTCCTTACAACCCGCAATAGAATGGGGTTGCAGAGAGGAAGAACATGGCCATAGTTGGTGCAGGGAGATCTAACACAAGTCAGTGCACAGGTATTCTAGTTGTAGCGTGAGGTTTTGGGGAGGACTTATCAACAGTCATGGGTTTCTAGGGCCAACTGGACATGGAGAGAAAAATTCCTTCTGAACCATTTGAGAGGAGGCCAAGGTGCTTCTAGTGAGACAGATCTCACAATTTTCTGATGGGCAAAACACCCAGGGTGTTCCAGTTCATCAGGTTGCAGTGCGTGGGGGTTCATGCATCCACCTAGGGTTTCGACAGTGCAGTAGAGAGACAACGTCCCATCATTGAGGTAGGGGGAGTGTGCTAGGGAGAAGGGTGACCCATTTGAAACATATCTCAACCCATTCCAAAAAGTATTTCCACCAGGGCGAACTTTCTAGTCTCCTGCAACAGTTTTGCAACACATTTTTGGTTGCGTGCAACGCTTCCTTCCATGCATGCAGTGGATCTACTTTACAGATCCCAGATCCATCCATATGTCGTCGTTATTGGTATTTTTCAGTATCTTTTTTTGTATTCTAGTTAATATCGACATATATAAATATCTAGCTGAAGAGATTTGTTTAAGTTTCCACATATTGGCGTATACTGTCTATTATTTTGCTTAATGAAATTGTTGAGTTGGTTATGGTTCCGAATCTATTTGCATGCACTGTATAAAACTATTAAACATGACAAAACACATCCAAAAAACTTTTGAAACACAACCAGAAACCCCAGTGCATCAGATATGCAGTCACAACCCCAGAGTTAGTAGTTGATATCCAAATCTGAGGATTCAGGGATATTACAGTGGTATCAGAGATTTCTTCCTACTAGCCTATGAATAAGCGCTTGAATCATGACCCCATGATTTCAGGAACAAGTGAAGAATACCAAGATGCAGAGGTCACATCAGGGACGGGTACGCTCAGTACTGTAGGGGTCAAAATAGATATAGAAGGGAAAAAATATGAGAGACTACATTCCCTTCCATATCCATTCAGAGACAAAGGACAGAGATTGATAGAGGTTGAAATACAAAGTAAGATGGGTGACATACATGATATTTCAGAGGGCAAGGGAAGATCCCAGAGGCCCCTTACGAGAGCGTTATCGTACAAGTTGTAGGTTGGGAAAATCCCGACCCAACCACTAAATGACGACAACTAAGAGGTCACCTACCCACTGTCACCTTAAGCATATGTCCCCATAACTTTAGAGGTGAGGTAGTCACCCAGGGGGGGGAATTTTGGTGACCCTAGGGGAAATGAGATGGATAAATTTGAAGATGGAGATGAAGTCCCTAGAGGTCAAGTGTAAATGGTATGAAAGGTTTGAAATGAAGACTTGGGAAGGTCCAAGGGTTGCCAAGTATGTTGAATAACCTGTGAATGGTGAGATACCTGCCCGAGAAAAAAGAAAAACCACTTTGCAATGATGTATGTTAGTTGGATCAACAAGTTAATATTTTTGTCCCTAATTTGCAGAAAGAAATAATAGTATATATCNTCAACAATAATATGGTACTATAAGTTGTATAATAAATGCTAGAGATCAAGTAGAAGATACAAGAGAAATACTAGTTAATGACTCTTGATGTCCTAATACACACCTACAAGCATGGAGAAGTCTTCAACCCACTTGGTGTGTCCTTGGAAGCACAAATCTAAGTCTAGACCCATTGTCACCTCAATCTAGAATCCTTCTATCTAGGCTCACTCCTAGGGAAGCCAAGACCCTATTAAGCTATGGGAAGGTTTTATTAAAGTTCTAGGAGTTAATTGATTTGTTTATTAGGGAGACACAACCCAATGACAAACAATCATGCAAATGCAGTTCTTTCAATGACCGAAAAACTTTTTACTTTTCAACACAACAAAAGACCAATGCCTAAAGAGTATCCAATTCCAGTTATTCCAATATACACAAAAGAAATATACTTCTACAAGAATGAAGTAAATTTATGAGATATCTACACAATGAATATGAAAGATAACCTTACACTTAAAACAATTCTGCTCAAAAGAATAAAGAATACTTGAAATAAAGAATACTTTGAAAATAGATATTCACATGAAAAGAAATTGTTGAAAATGAAATTGCTTGAAACAAAAGGAATAGCAAAGCTTGAAATGTAGATGTTGTGAAAAGTGTGTAGGTTTCTTTTAGTAGATTTTTAGGTCTCTCTTTGACTTAGGGGAAATTAGATGTGAATGTTGCAAGCCTAAGCTATGTTACTACCCAAAGTCCTTATCCCTTCAACCAAGAGGAAGTGTTGGGTGCTCAAAAAGGGAAAAACAAGGTCCCCCCCTAGCTCCATAGGTCAAATCCAAGATTCTCGGGTGCTCAACAAGGAGGACACTTAGTGTCGTGAAACCGTCGTTGAATTCAACCCCTTCTAACCTCCCAAGTCACCATTTTTTACTGGTTTAACCAATACTGAAAGTGAGTGTCTAATTAGACAAGCCACATAGTCCTTTTCCCTTTCTTGTTCCCTAAGATCCACAACGTGGCAAGGGGAGGGAATACAGGGAAAATGGTGGGGTGAAAAGTTTGATTACTTTGCAAAAAAGAAATTCTAACTAGCCATCACGATATTGCAAGGGTGGAAAAACCACTCACTTGCAAGGTGTGGGAACAAACAAAAAAATAAAATAACTTGAAATAAATGGAATAAACAAACTAGCCACACAACTTTGCCTCAAGGACAAAGGTGGGAAAAATAAAATAATTTTCAAAACCTCACAACTATGGCACAATGTGGAGGGAAAACATATAGATTTTGTGTCAAGGTGGGTAAAGAATTTGAAATAAAATAAAACAAATTAATACTAGCCACTCAACCTTTTCTTTGTGGGAGAAGTCAGACAAATGAATTAATAAAAATGGGAAAACTAAGTTCCTAACTAGCCAACACGATTTTGCAAGGGTTGCAAAGCCACTCACATGCAAGGTGTGGGAACAAATATTAAAACTAATTTACAAATTTCAAATTGGAAAAAATGAATAAAGAATGCAGCTCAAGAGACTCTCTTGGGTTACTTACAATTGCTTAGAAAGGGATAAGGGTGAAGGGATCTTGAACCACTACTCTTGGATGATTCCTTGAGCTTTTTGTGGCCAAAATTGGGCATCACCTCCCCTTAGACTGACAAAAACATGCATAAAACAACAAGTTATGTTTGCTGAAAAATGCTAAAAATCACTTAAAATGAGTTAGTTTTGGTTAGTATATAAAACATAAATTTTATGTACAAAATTTGAACTTGGAAATTGATTGGAAAACAAGATTTAGATAATTTTACATGTAGAAAAATAGTATGTAAGAGCTGAAAATTATATCAAAAATTTAGGTGAAGTGAAATGAAGCTTTTGGAATCCACTCTTCCAAGTTTTGGGTAACTTGTAAACATGTAAGCCTGTAATCCCTTGCTACACAATGACACAAGAAGATGATATCTTCTAAAAAGTCTACAAAATACTTTGCAAACACTAGTAAAAGAAAATCACATAAACCTATAACAATAGTACGACATATTTATGCCCAACAAAATACTTTGCTTGAGTTTCTTCAAGTAAAAATAATGTAAGCAATAGGTTAATCATAAATTCACAATATTAACTCAAGCAAAGGAAAACACCATACAAGAGCATCCAAATAGCACCAAGAATACACCAAGAGAACATCAAGAGTTCCTCCAAAGATTCACTTCTATTATCCAAAATAATGGTTGCAATATTGCAGGAAGATTAAATGGGAGAAATGGGGAGAGAGAAAGAGGGAGTGAGGATAAATTTGGGCATCATAGAATTGCTATGAAAATTCATGTCAAAATGAGGATATGAGGGTTTATTTTAAGGGAGAGAGGGATAGGATACCCCCCTTGCATGCTCTCCAAGTGTCACTTCCAAAAAAGGGAGGCTCACTTAGGGGGGGCACCATGAGATAGGGGAAGTCCCATTAGGAGAGGAAATTCAAAAAATGTGGGGCGGGAAGTTTAAACCTCTCTCTGATGCCCCAAGGGATCACCCAAGGTGTGGAATGCCCCCCCCATGTGGTCCCCATCACCAAATGAAAATCCAATGGAGATGGTGATCTCCACAAGAGACAAATTCACCCCCCTCTCTAAAGTTAAGTTGAATGAGAGGTAGGAAAGGGGGGATTTGATTTATTTGATCCCTTGCTACATAGAAATGACTTAGGAAACAACGTTTCCCCCTTTTCTCATGTTTTACAACTTTAGGAAAAATTTGATATTTTTAATTTAGCTAATTATTTGCTGATTTATCACTAACTTAGACTCTTCATGGAAATTGACCTAGCAAATCTTGCCCAATTGAGTTGAAACTTGGTCCAAGGGTGTAGGGATAAGTAATAGGACAAGTCCTAAAGCCCCTGCATCTCTTGTGTACATTGAATCCGACACGATTCGCCCTGACATGTGTCATATTTGATGCATCTACGTGTCATACGTATAGGACACAAAATTAAATCGTATCCGACACCACTTCAATTCGTGTCATGATTCCAAGACACGTGTCCCACAAAAAATCATGCTGTGGGCCCTCAAAAGAAGCTTTCCTCTTGTCATTTCACTCATTTTACCAACATGTTGGAGCAACAAGAGAGTTGGAGTGCATCAAAGGGATTTGGTGGAGTGTGAGAAGGGATTCCAAGTCCCAAGCAAGTGGATTTGTCGACCATTCTTCAAGTTTTTTTCTATTGTAGCAGTCCAAGAACTTTGTTACAACAGTCATGGCTCAATCATCAAGGGCATATGGAAGAGGGGAAAATAAAGGGAGGGATTTTCCTACTACTTTTGTCCCCCCTTCTTCATTTTCAACAGGGTCAACTAGTGTTCCATCTGCTGGAAGTGGGGTTGCAACAACAATTCCAAAGGCTAAAAAACATGTTGTTTTAGCAAGGCAACAAGCTCAAGAATCAAAGTATCCATTGCGGAAGCATGTCACAAGACATAAAGGGCCCGAGTCCAAGTTAAAGGCAGGAGGTAACATTATTTGGACATGTAATTTTTTCAAGAATAAATTTACAAGCACCTACTTCCGAGTAAAGGGCCATTTGTTGGCCACACCTTGTGGAATTGGACCATGTCAAGGAGTAAGTGCATCCAAATGAAGAGAAATTGAAAGAGAGGCTAATTTTGGTGAGGGGATCGTGGAAACAACATCTAGGAAAACCAAGAATGAGTATCATCTTCCATTCTTGAAGAAACCATCTAGCAGATACCCATTTGGGGGTGGGGCTGCAACAACAAGAAAGAGGCTTGCAATGGGTCCAATGGACAATGTATTTCAGCAAGAGAGGCGAGATGAGTTGAATCTTACCATTGGGTTTTTTTTCTATCTCAACTTCATATCATTTAATGTTGCACGGTCTTCTTTGTTTATTGAGATGTGTCAAAGTCTAACTCAAGGGGCTCCAGCAGGGTACATGCCTCCTAGTTCAAAGAGGCTTAGAATCACATTGTTGGTTAAGGAAAAGAGGCAGGTCGATAAAATTCTAGAGCCTATTAAAGCAACTTGGCCCTCATTTGGTGTTAGTGTTTTTTCATATGAATGGATGGACAGATGCAACGTGCCATATACTCATCAACTTCATGTTGTCTTCCTTGAATGGACCAATTTTCTTGAAAGCGGTGGATGCTCTTGGAAAATGCAAGGATGCACAATATGTAGGTGAGTTGTTCATTAAAGTTATTGGAGATGTAGGTGTTGATTCTTGTGTGAAAATTATTACAGATAATGCACATGTTTGCAAGGTTGCTGGCATGGTTGTAGAAGCTAAATATCCACAAATATTTTGGACACCTTGCATTGTTCATTCCTTGAATTTAACACTTAAATCCATTGCTTCAGATGTGACATGGATCAATAGTCTTATTGAGGACGCACATCATATCCACAATTTTGTACAAAACCATACCAATGCCCTCACAATCTATAAGAAGTAAACACGACTATCATTGTTGAAGGTTGTATATACATGATTTTCCTCCTCTTTCATCATGCTTAAGAGGTTGAGGGAGGTCAAGGCTGCTCTTGGGTCCATGGTTATTTCAAAGTTTTGGTCTTTTCGAAGAAAGACAGATCAAGCTTCTTCAAAAAGGGTCAAGGATATAGTGTTAGATGATGCTTGGTGGGAGAGGGTAGATCTTACCATTAAGATCATGGACCCTATCATCTCTTTGTTATGGTTTTCAGACACAGACAAGCCCATCCTAGGAGAGTTTTATGAGGGGTGGGATTCCATGATTGAGTTCACGAGGACCATTATTTTACAGAATGAGTCCCCTGGGTATGGGACACCAGCAAAGATTTTTTCACCACCATACAGGATATTCTTACCAACAGGTGGAATAAGAACTGCACACCTTTGCATTGCTTGGCTCACTCTTTGAATCCCAAATACTAGAACAACGAGTGGCATAGTGGTGGGACTTCACA
>SNQJ01S0040349.1:33540-56421 GCA_010110895.2 Picea sitchensis
GAAAAATGCAATCCAGCAAAAACCCCTATACCTCTAGGCACAAAATTGAGCAAGAAAGATGAAGGCCCTACAGTGGACTCTACCCTGTACAAAAGTTTAGTAGGCAGTTTGTTGTATCTTACAACAACTAGGCCTGACATTATGTATGCAGCGAGCCTTGTTTCCAGATTCATGGAATCCCCCAAAGATTCTCATTGGAAAATGGCGAAACGAATTTTGAGATATGTTGCAGAAACTCTCAATTTTGGCTTATGGTACACTAAATCTGATAGTAATCAACTATCTGGTTACACAGACAGTGATTTTGCAAGCAACCTAGATGACAAGAAAAGCACATCTGGACATGCTTTTCACCTGGGCACGAACCTGATCTCATGGGCATCAAAGAAGTAGCCAATTGTATCAATATCTTCTACAGAGGCAGAGTATGTCGCTGCTACCTCGGCTTCCTATCAAACTGTGTGGATAAGAAGAATATTGAAAGATATGTTACATATAAAAAATGATCCAACTCCTATTTTCTGTGACAATACTTCAACGATTGCTTTATCTAAAAATCATGTGTTTCACAAGAAAAACAAACACATTGACACTCATTTTCATTTCATACGCGAGCTAGTCAATAATGGTGATATTGTACTACAATTCTGTGGTTCTCGAGATCAGCTTGCTGATATCTTTACAAAGCCACTGGGAAAATCGGTTTTTGATTTTCAAAGACAACACTTAGGCATAATCAGTGCTGATGTTTGTAACTGTTGAGTTTAAGAGAGAGTGTTAAATATAATGTAACCTCAACAGGCTGACTGTACACTGTCAGCTGTACTTTCTATTCTTGATTTGCTTGAGCCTATTTAGCTCAGCTATTTCCCTTTGCGTAGTACATCTTCATTAATCTTCTTCATGTACTCGTTTTGTACTTTTCTTCTTACATTCTAATATATTGTTTTCTGTTCTATTCTTTCTCTCTGCATTTCTTGCTTCACAATTTATCAAAATCTTGGAGAAACTTGTGTCGCCACAAGTTAAGAAATTACCAACAAAGCCTGCACGAAACTAAGATATCAATTCTGGGAGTCTGACAAACTCGACCTCATCGTCTTCTCCATATGAAGAATCGGAGATAACCTCCAGAGTCCATGGAACTTTCCAATCCGCTGAGATACATGGAACCATAGCCCATACGTAAGATTCAAACATCAACAAAACACCAGGGTCAACGTAAAGGAGTCTATACTTAAGAAGTCCCACAACATAATCATTGGAATGACTACTCAACATTTGGAGCTGGAAATGGTGACCAGATAAAACCAAACTGATCCTCATGGGTGCAGCTTCTCCAGTGTGATTATGCAACACAGTATGACCACAGAAGAACCATAACTCTTCTCTGAATTCTATAATAACTTTTAATGACAATAGAAAGAGAAGCTAAATGCACTGTACAAATATGGATGGATATGTATAAAATGAGATACATATTGTTAAGGAATTTTTAAATACTCAGACAGCTAATTTTAATCTCTTTTAATGCGTAATAAATATCGATTAAACTGAATCTAGCAGTGTAAGAAGCATTTAAGAAATTCATCATAAACATTTCGTTATTGTGGGTAGAGATCATAAGGTGAGTGAATGGAACAAATTTGAGTAAACATCTATCTCTTTTTTGATAAAAAAAACCTATATTTCTGATCCATGATCTATCCATGGAACAAATTTGAGTAAACATCAGGACATACTGTGCATATACAATTGATTAGTAATATACTGATGTAATGTAGTATCGAGATGGGGATGGGAAGGGGTAAGGGAACCAAACGACAATTTTGTGCCTAGATGAGAATAGGAATTCAAGCAGAACTAATGTATTGCCAAGATCGGATTGCGAATGGGAATGAACTGGAGCGGGAGAGAAATGGGAAATGGTTCTCCTACTTACTGAAAGCAGATCCAATATGAAGCAAACAGTAATCTGGTATAACAACGCCGATTGTGAATCTCATTCACAATTATGTCAAATATTTATATTCAAACCTGGAAACAATCGAGTTGGTCTTCAAGAATCTCCAAAGCATCTCGAATAGAAGAGAGGCTCATCGCTTCCATGGCTCCATCGACGCCCATTTCAGACTGGGAGAACTTACCTCCATTCACACATTCCCCCTGAGCTTCATCCGCAGCAGGGGTTTCGTTTTCGCCATTGATTTCACTGTCATACTGTAACACCCTCTCTATGGCGTCCTCAATTTTCGCTTGCAGTTTGGATGCCTGACCCAATACCATTATTATCTCATCGGTCTCCATAGATATTATGATAAGATGATCGATACCCAAGTGAAATTCAGTGGCTGTGGCCTTCGGTTATATTATTGATTCAAAGCTTATGAATGATAAGCAAGTGACCAAGTACAGTGTGGGGATGGAAAGCTTCAAAACCTTATAAAACTAAAGGAAAAGATGAAAAAAAACCCTTATATTTAAGGTCAGCTCGGTTGCACAGTAAGAAGAGAGGCGACTCGGGAGGACCTAATTTCAAACAATGGCGTCCCGCTCCCTACCATGCGCTTACATTTGATTATCCCCTTACATTTTCCCCTCCTGATTAGACACGTCTACAAGATTTTGCCAGGGTAACCGTGCATTTTTTATCATTTTTGTATCGCAGCAACGATCACGCATATTCCCGATTTGACTAGAAACGTGTACAGGGTTCTCACATTGATTAATTAATAGCACAGCCGCAAAGTCGGCTGATGAACGCCGATAGGTATCGGCGTTCAAACCACGCGCAGTCAGTTAAATCCCAAATAAAAGAACCTCACCTATGGCGTTAAATCCCAAAATCTCGTAAAAGAAATCCAACACTTCAATCAGTGGTTTAATTATGTAAATTTGACAATAAAAAATTTCACACATATTAATTTTTGTTAATCATTTAAAATTGTCAATCAAATCATATGACATTACAGTAATTTCTTAAAATGATTAAATAAATGTGAAAAAATAAACATGTTAACCGATGCATTCATAAATGCAAGGAAGTTATGAAAAATGAATCATATTCATTGATTTGAGAGGACTACTAAAAATATGTTAGCATCTTTTATTGCTAGCCATCAAATTAGGTTTTTAGATTAAAAGATCATTAATTGTGCACATTGTTAATTATACTCCAAAAGTGGAATGAAACCGTTCACATTCCAACACTTCAATCTGTGGTTCAATCATGTAAACTTGACAATAAAATTTTTAATTCTTGTTAATCATCTAAACATGGCAATCATATGGCCTTACAATAATTTCTTGATATAATTAGGTATGCAAGGAAGTTATGAACAATGAATCATATTCATTGAAGTACGCTCTAATGATAACTGACTTAAAATAACATTTATCTTGCTTTTAATTTGTGTACACCACCAAAAATATTCTCCTATTAATAAATCTAGCATGCACATTGCATATTTTTAATTAAAACACTAATTAATCTAGAAATTTTCAATAAGTATAAGTCTCTAGTCATAATAATTTGAATAGAATTAATTGTTTAAACTTTAGAAATATTTAATAAAATTAATCTATGTTATTAAAAAACCATAATTAGTTAATTTACATAATCAATTTTTGATAAAAAAAAATAAATAATAAGAATATTGATATTGTATGGATAATAAAAATTAGATGGTAATTAAAAAATAATAATAATAGTTTAAATCATTTAATATAAATTTTAATTAAAAATTACATCATCATTTTATTAGTATAAATTAAAAAAGATAAATTGTTAATTCAGTAGCTTAATTAATGGTTAATCAATTATCTTACTTTATTAATAATTATCATCTCAAAGTAATTTTCATTCAATTAATTTTCATTCAATTGTAAAATTGTCATAATTTCACTTATAAAATTAAAAGAAAAACTTTAACTCTAATTTCATTTTTTTAATAAATTAACATAAACATATTTTTAAAATAAATAATTAATTTAAATTTAACATATAAATATTTTTAAAATAAATAATTAATAATAATTTATATTTTAATTATAATTTTATTTTTTTTTCAAAATTACTATAAGTTTTTATACAAACTTTATTTAATACAATTTTCCCAACCATTCCCATTTACATTTAACTGAATAAAAAATAAAAAGTTAACATACCATTCCCATTTACATTTACCTGAATAAAAAAATAAAAAGTTAACATGAGTACTTTGTAATCTACACATTCTATTAAAAAAAATTATTAATAATATAATTATTTTTATTAATGAAAAAAATATATATCATAGTGTATCATCAAATAATGTAAATATATTCATTAAATTATTATTTCATTTTTAAACGATCTAACACCTTTTTTTTAATAATAAGGTGGATATCTTAAATAATTTAGTATTTATAATTTATTAAAAATATATTTAAAAATTTGTCAATAAATATATAAATTATAGAATTTAAATATAGTAAAGATTGTGTTTTAATTATGTTAGTTGTCAATTATTATGGACTCCGGAGGAATACAAGAAGTTTACTTCACTGGATTTGGTATTGTTTCCAACAATAAAAGAGAAGCATAAAGATATGGAAATGACTCAAAATAGTTAACTAAAGGAACCTGTGTGCTGTCACTAATTGTGAATGGAAATGACTCAAAATAGTTAGCTAAAGGAACCATGTGCTATCACTAATTGTGATAGGAGGCTTTGGGAGACAACCCCTTCGCCTCAATACTTGAATGAAGAAAACATTAACCTCTATAATTTATAATTTAGAACTAGGAGACAACCCCTTAGCCTCAATACTTAACAAACTAAACAAGAGGTGACCTCAACTCTAAAAGAGGAGGAGCTTATGGTTAATGGGACACTTAATTAAAAAACCATTCCCCAATTAATGATGAGTAGAAAGACATCTTTGGTGCTATTAATCTATCACATGGCACACAATTACCCCGGTCATATAATTTGTCACACAACTCACAACCCAAGTCATTTCACCAAGCATTTGAATAGTTATGAGAAGGGATGTGAGTCCCTCCTTCGTATGGAACAAGCCTTGAATTCACATGCTTATGTGTAATTCTTTCTTATTTCTCCGACTCACAGTGGGATAATGGCATCAATGTTTGAGAGGCAAAATGGGCATGACATGCCTTCTCGCGAGGTAAGAAACTTTGTCGATTTTTGGTTGGTGTTTAGGATTTTTCCTTAATTGAAAGTTTGTAGGGAAGCCTCCCCTCTGGTGATCTATCATCACATTAGGAACCTGGTGACTTTAGGTTGGTGTTAGCTTTAGATCTAGTTCATAGGAATCCTTCCAATTTGTGCATCTTGGAAATATTCAATCATTCAATCTAAATACAGGGAAGCGTTCCCGATTTTCAAAATCAGGACACAAGAGCACTCTTAGGACTTGGGAAATGTAGTGAGATGAGGGATTGTAGGAAACGTGGAGTACTTTTTACTAGTAGAAGATATTGGTCAGAGTGGGTGCGTGATGGAATCTAGAGAATTCAAATAAATTCTTACATAGTCCTCATAAGTCAGTAGGATTATATTCACGACAATAGGTCCTCAATTTTCAATGTTTCTTCATAAATTCATGAGATAGAATGTCAATCACAACCTAGATATCATAAATCATGGGGTCTTTGAAGGAATTGAATCAACAACTGGAATATTTGGAAGAAGAATGCAATCTCCTACAAAATTTGGCACTTAGTTTGAGTACGAGTGATCAATCCATGGCCTCAACTCAAAGACTTTCAACCAACTCATATAGTGGTGAGATAAAGGAGGATGAAATGACCCACCATCTTGACGAGGAAATGGAAATTGTGAATCGAGACCTTGAACCAACAAATACAGTTGTAGAGGAAGTAATTAGTTGCTATGTTCATTGTTAATTTCTATGTTTTTCAGGGTTATATGAATCTTAGGCATATTCTATAAAATATATAGTGTTAAGGAGCATTGGTTAGTTTTGTATAGAAACAAAGTAGAAAATCTTTGTTTTGGGCATACACTAGGATTTTTTTGACTCTGTAATAGCTATTTATGTTACAACATTTGTTATAATTTTGTATTTTAATATAATTTATTCCATTATTGTTTTAAGAAAAAAAATATTATGTTTATATAAGTATAAATTATTTTGATAGAATAATAAATTTTAATAAAAATGGAATAATCAAAACTTAATCATTAAGAAACAATAATTGGAAAAAGATCAAATCGTTAATCGACTATCTTACTCCAATAAAAAGATTATCACTTTAAAATAATCTTACTCCAATAAAAAGATTATCACTTTAAAATAATCTTGTTAAAATGTGAAAATTCTATAATCTCATAATCTCACTCAAGTGATTCTTTTACATTGTAATAACATTTGTAGATTAATAATAAAAGTTTGTTAAAATGTGAAAATTCTATAATCTCATAATCTCACTCAAGTGATTTTTTTACATTGTAATAACATTTGTAGATTAATAATAAAAGTATTTTTTTAGATTGTAATAACATTTTTAGATTAATAATATATGTATTTTTTTCATAAATAATTATTGTAATAATATTTTTAGATTAATAATACAAATATTTTTATTTTTAAAATAATTTTAAATTGTAATAATTTAATGATCTAGATTTAATGGGCAGAACGAAATGAATACAGATTATTAAAAGACGTTTAACAAAAAATAGCAGAGATGTAGTAAAACTGGTTTCCTCTTCAATAAGAAGATAAGCTGAAACTATAAAATGCAGCGGAAAACAAGCTTGCTGGAATGGTGGCAGCTTAGCTCTGAGAAGAAATGTGACAACTACACTCATTCGCAAGAAGATGATTACAATGAGGCTCTGAAGGCCTTTTTACAATAAACGGGAATGTCAAAAACCCTAGACATCCAAAAACCTAACCCTAGGAAATGAAGCGCCAAAAGTCATGTGGGTCGCACTTGGATAACTTAGTACATCAACTTCCTGGGGTCATAACTTTTGCATACGATCTTCATTTTAGGCGCACGATAGCCCATTGGAAAGGTCTATCTGAGGACTACACATTTTGCTACAAACTCATAAGTAAATTCAAGACTCTGACATCTTCCAACCAATGGAAATCTTGATAAGAAAGTCGATGACAAAAGGGGAAAGATATATACACTAAGATACACAAGTATACAAAGAGACTTTAAGCCCAAGCTTGGGGCTCAAGAGTAAATTTTTTGAAGTAGAGCCCATTTCTGGGCTCAACCAACATATTCCCTTCATGATATTTTAATTCGTAGGATCCTTTTTCTAAGACATGCCGCATGACATAAGGACCATACCACATGGGGTTGAACTTACCTACCGCCGACGGTTCTTTGGCTTGGTCTTACAAGAGGACCAAGTCACCTTTAGCGTAATGTCAAGGATAGACAGACTTATCATACTGGACCTTGACACATCGTTTATTCGCTTCGCTAGTCGTAGAGGAATCTCGACATTGTTCATCTAGACTCTCTAGGTGTACAACGCGTTGTTCAAGATCAAAAGTGTTAGATAGGAGCTAAAATGCCAGTCTAAGAGAAGGGATTTCACATTCAATAGGTAGGATTGACTCCACACAGGGTACTAACTGAAAAGGAGAAAAACTAGTGGAAGTCTTAATCGAGGTTTAGTATGCCCAAAACGTGGGGTGAAGCATGAGATTCCATTCAAAATTTCTCTGGCTGACAGTTTTGTGCAAAATGGTCTTGAGAGACTTGTTCACGGCCTCTACTTGTCCATTTTTCTAGGGGTATTAAGGGGAAGAATGACCATATTTAAAACCCAGTTTCGATGCTAAATCTTTCATCATTTCGTTTTGAAAGTGACTGCCATGATCAGTGACAATTTCACTCAGGATTCTGAATCGGGCTATAATTTGATTGAACATGAAAAATGAAGCAGTCTTACCATCTAATTTAATTTTAGGCATGGCCTCGGCCCACTTAGTAAAGTATTCTATGTCCACGATAATATGTTGATGCCCCCCATCCAAGGTTGGGTTGCAATGCACAAAATCCACCCCCCACTTGGTGAAGGACCGACGGTGATGACCGGGTGAAGAGAGGATGGATGCGAGTGCATATCCTGAGTGAACACCTGGAAATGGTGACACTTCTTTACCGCTTTGATGCAATCTTTAAACATAGATGGCAAAAAATAACTAGCTCACAATATCTTTTGGGTTATCACAAGCCCAGATAGATGACCACCACAATCCCCACTGTGACAGTCATTAAGAACAGACTCAACCTCCTCGTGAGTCCAGCAACGATGCAAGATATTATATACGCCTCGACGATACAAAGTGTCACTGATGATAAGGTATTTCTTAACTTGATACCGTATACACTATTGATTGTCTCTCGAAAGGTGCTGAGAGAACTTCAAGGTTTGAAGATAGATCAAAATGTCTCCATACAAGGGGTATGAAGACGAGACAAGGAAAATGTGTTCATCCACAAATGAATCGATGTGAATAACGTCCTCATCTAACCAAGCGGAGTCCAATATTAACTTGACAAAAAATAGCGATTTCTTGGATTTCTATGAAGAAAAATCGATATCAAACTTTTGCAAGATGACAATCCATTTATTATGTTTTCCCCCTATGCTATGCCTAGTAAGTACGTAATGAAATGGGTTGAAATCAACAACTATGGTAATTTTTCAAAGCAATATATAGTGTCGTAATTTTTGAACCGCGTGTACGACAACTAAAGTTAGCTTCTCAACATGACAGTACTTAAGTTCAGGGCCGACTAAGTTTCAACTAAGATAGTAAACGACGTGCTCATGGAGCTCATCATCCTGTTGAACCAAAACCATACCAATCGTCCCTTCAGACGCGGTGATAAAAATAAAGTAATCTCTACTGTAGTCTGGAGGCTTGAGCAGAGGCGTCGATACCAAGGATTTCTTAAGAGAATTGAAGGATTCCTCGGCGCACTCATCCCATATAAACAAATTGTCGTTCTTCAAGAGATTCATGAAACCCTTAGTAATATTGGAATAGTTTATTATAAACCGACGTAAGAATTTAGCTTTCCCCTGTAAACCTTGAAGCTAAGGAATATTATGAGGGGGAGGAAATCAAAGTATTTCCTCAACATTTAAAGGATCCACCATGATCCGAGTCTCAGAGACTAAGAATCCTAAAATTTGACCTGACCTGAAGCAAAATATGCACTTACGAGGGTTTAAACAAATGTGATAATACCGACATCTCTCGAAAACTATCTGAAGGTGGGTATAGTGATCCACTCTCTTGCGAGAGTGAGAAGTGAGATCATCGAGCTAAGATTTGACTATATGCTTGAGATCATGAAAAGTGATATGTGAAGGTCATGGCTCGTTGGAAGGTTGCTCCGGCGTTTTTAAGGCTGAAAGGCATTTTCTGGTATTTTAAAGTACCCCAAGGACAAATAAATGTCATCTTATGTTGATCATTGAGTTTAATATGAATCTGGTTGTATCCTAAAAATCCATCCATAAAAGAAAAAACCTTACTTCCCGTACGCTCATCGAGAATCTGATCAATGAAAGGTGTCAGGAAGTTGTCTTTGGGACAGGCCTTATTCAGGTCTTGAAAATACATACACAAACAGATGGTTCCTTGCTTCTTATTCACAAGAATGAGATTGGATACCCATTCAGTCAAGGGAAGCGGGAAGATAAAACCTACATTAAGAAGTTTCTGCACCTCTTCCTTAATAGCAAGGGCCTTCCTAGGATTAACAACTCTTAGACGTTTCCGAATAGGTTTAGCATACGGGTAGGTTTTAATCTCATCTTGGAAAATTAGAGGGTCGATTCATGACATCTCTTAATATGACCAAGCGAATACATCACATAATTCTTTGAAGAGATCGGTGTAGATCTGGATTTCTTCAGGAGAACAATCCACACTGATATATACATTTTCAATTTTACCCGGAATGTGAGAGATGTCGATCATGACGGTAGGATAAATACTTACCATGTTTCCTTCGGCATAAATGTTGTGCGTATCAAGTGGAACTATAGCCTGAATGACTATCTCACTCAAGGTAGATCTAAAATCGTCTTGTTCAATTCTAGCAAGATTTGGGAGGAAATAAGAGCGATGATGCATATTATCCTATGTCCTAGTTGAACCATTCATGGCCTCTAATATTGCTTCATTGGAAGGTAAAGTATCATCGAGGAAATCATGTGAGAAAGATGATGAGGTGGGCCATATGGGCCGCATAACTGTATCCTCATCGTTGGCCTACGAGGGAACATGATCAGGGTAGACAGTAGAGACGAGAACAACCTAATACACTGTCTTTGTCGTCGAAAGTGGGATTTTCATTCCAATATGCAACTAACCTTCACAAGACGATGTCGGGGAAGGTAGGGTCCAAGGATCATTAAAATACAAAGTGAGGAAAGGAACGAACCTCATTGACAAAGAAAACCTACTGGACATGGCATAGATATGATGAATTGGTGCTACGAAGTCAAAGGTACCCATAAGGGAGGAATACATTCTGACACCAATATCCTCAGCTTCTGGCTAAGAATTATCGATCATGGGGATCGAAGGTCCAACTGCAGTCATAGCATAAGTCCAGTTATGCCCTAGTAGTAATTTATAGTGAAGGCGTGCATCAACCACCTCGACGTCCACCTCCACTATCTTCCCATCTAACTAGACCAGAAAGGTAGGGACAATACCGTGGGGATGAAAAGAACGACCATAAAATGAGGTCACCATAGTCGGAGATTGAGAGAGGGTTGGAGAGCCAAGCTCTTTCCAACAAATGAGGGACATCACGCACGTTACAATACCTTCATCAATAACAATACATTTGATGGTATACTTTGAGAAATTCACATGGATTTGAAAATCCACATGATAAGGCAAGCGGGGATTCACATCTGTGACATTGAACTTGATATCCTTAGAGCCATAGGGGTCTAGAGATCCTAACATAGATAACAAGGCATTCCTCTATGAAGGAAATGTTTTAAGTACCTCCAGATCCGACATCATGCAAGGGGTTTGACCCAGATATGCAACAATAGAGTAGTTAGGGAAGCTCTAGCATTAGGGTTGTGGGTAGAGAATTTGAGTACTCCTTTCAGAATACGATCCGAGGGATCTGGATTTTGATATATAAAGGAATATCTAGAGGAGGGGGAGACTCTATACTTGGAACATCCTATGAAGAATTGTAATCGCGAGACCGAGTGGCTACATCAATCTAAGACTTGACCATATTTATGCATAGATGGTCATTGTCTTGTGCCGGTGGGTTTTGAATTCCACTCATTTCATTTCCAACATTAGAGGAGATCAAGGCCACATGTTGATTATGCAAAAAAGGATTAGTTAGCACAACCGGCGATAGAGATAAAATCCTCACAGCTTCCTGGAGTTTGAGGCACAAGTGGGTAAGGTGATCATCAATACAAAGCTTACAAGGGAATTTCACCTTTCGCCTCTCTTTCTTTCCCTCACTAGCATTAACCTTCAATCTATCATTTTTAGCGTTTTCGTTGGGTTTATTATCTTTATTCCTCTCAACCTTATGATTTTTACCACGTCCTTTCCATTTATTCACTCATGGTTGTTGGTTACCATTTGGGTTGGTTGACGATTGCATAGAATGTACATCTGCTAACTGAGTGGGAGTGGAGGGCACAGACGGAGCTCGCCCTCCTACATTAGAGACAACTCTTTCAACTGTCTTGTCACCAAGTCTGTAGATTTAACATTTGCGGAGCCTATAATGACATCTACATGAGACCCAGGATTTTGTCTAGGGTCATAGTTTGACCTCGGTGCATCATGAAGAATTTTGTATAACATCTGAAACTGAGCAAAAATGAGACCTAACTATTGGTCTTTAAAAATCGATTCCTCTTCATATGTTACCTCGGATGTAGAAACATCCTTCGAAATATAAGGCAGTAAAGACTTAAGAGACCATTTGAACAGAAACTCTGGAGGAATGTAGGCTTTGATCATCCTCTTCCTTCTATGCCACTCTTAGATGTGATCTAAGATATGGGTGGCTTTGTCCTGGCGAAGGGTCGACAGGAGTTCTATGTCAGCGTCGTAATGAACCAACAATTGGAAGTGGTTGAGGAAAACTAGAACCATCTGATTAAAATTCCCTTGCATCCCCCCTAGTATCTTTATATACCATTTTCTTGCAACCCCTATGAGGGTGAGTTGAAACAATATTAAACAAATAAAATCGTCACTAAGGGAATTGGAAGAGCACCAAAGATGAAAAGTAGCGACGTGATCACCAGGATCATCACCAGTCTTTCCCTCAAATTTCAAAATATCTTAAGGAAGCTTGGTGGGGACGGGGGGGCCATGTTGAGTCATGGTGCACCGGGTCATTCATTGATATTGACAAGTCTGGAAAATTGAGCATGGACAGAGAAGGGAGATGGGGTTGTGACATCTGGCCCCAAGTTCCCAGAAAAGATTGATGTTGGGGAATCACATCCCATTCAGGGTTCTGGTGTGCACCATGTCCATGTCTGGGGTTGTAAAACCCCCCTCCAAACTGATTCATAAGGGTTTTATTGGGCACCATTCCAATAGGAATGTTATGATGAGGGTTGTAAATATTGCCCCTAGCCGGAGTAGCTCCAGGTTGGGGATTACCCAAAGTATGAAACTTACCTCCTCGAAATCGGTGTGGAGGAGGTAGCTGTAAAGGACAGAACATAAGCGACAGCTTGTTCGCCTGGTTGAATACTCTATCAAGGAGCAGGAAGAGCAGGATTAGACCTAGGGTGAAAAGGAGATAGCATTCCAACCATAGGAGTCGCTTGGGGAATATGAGTACCGCCAAACGAAAGTAGAATATACGGAGGAGCCATGCCCCCATGTCCAATACTAGGATTCAGATTAGATGTTGGAATGTAGGATGAAAATTACGATGTGAAATTCGACATATCATAAGAGAAAGGGCTAGAGGCAGAAGGGATGGACTGCGTATTGTAGCCCGACGAACTAAAAAGAGACCCAAAAGGGTTCATTACTAGAGGTTGAGTATTAACTATAGGTCGGACAAGAGTGATGATGGGAACCTCTGTCACTACAACTGTAGTGGTAGACAGCATGGAAGGAGTTCCATTAACTATGGTAGGTATGGGAGTCGAAGGACTCCCAATATATTTATGACTCGACTCAGTACTCATACTTGTATGACCACAAGTATGGTAGGTGGAAGTGTGTGTACCATGTTTGATAACTTTACTCCTTTTATAAGGCAAAGACTCAATATGGCCGCCAATTCTATTACGAGGAAAATCACTCTATGGCATGGGGTAAACCACAACAAACAGAATGACTGTAGAAATTAACTCTAGTCTCAAGTATTCTATATAAACAAAGATGCTAACAAGGAAAGATAAAGAGCCTACCTCGTCTGGATGTTCGAAGAAGGCCACCATTGAGCATTCAATTTAAAGCTATACACTTGCAACTTGTCCTCAAAAACCAAGATACTCAATCATATGGTGATAATATATATAGTTAGCACATATAATAGCATAATCTATCAATATTCATAAGAAATATGCCCATGGAATAACAATTCAAATATTTGCAAGACATTAATTGGACGAGAAAAGAGTATTTCTATTAAAATATGATCAACAAAAGTGTATGAATGAGAAACTTCTGTGTGGGCATGTCTCGGAACCGAGAAACTAAGTCCCTTCCAGCTGGGCCTCCACCACTTCAATCCTCCACAAAGGAAATCTCATATAAGAGAGACAATGAGGTTCTTCATCAAAGAGGGAAGAGATTGGGAGATGAACAATGTGTTCAGACTTAAAATGACAAAGGGATGCAGACTCAATATGAAGTGAATAATATTTCCAGAGTAAATTTTCTATCAAAGTTGAATTCTTCTCCTTCTTCCACAACTTGGATATGGCCCATTTATAGCCCTCAAATGGAACTAAAGGGATGAGTTAGAATGTTTCCAGTATATGGAAGGTCAAGGATCATGGATCTCATGACGTGACATGGAAACCCGACATCATTTTTAATTTTGGACACAAAACCCAACATACACGGGCTGTAATGGTGCAACCTACGTATACGTATGTTGTATAGCCGTTAGGGCATGAGTATGTGGAAAAATATGTTTTTTAGCTCTGGGAATTGTAAAAAGGGACTTCAAGTCTGCATAGGGAAATGGAAAAGGCCTTCTGAGCAAGTTGGATGGGGTGAGGCAAATCTTTCTATAACACATATCCACACATAGTTGGTGCATGTCTACAATAAACATAAATTTAATTTCCTCTTATAATGACTCAGTTTTACATTTAACAATATTTCTATCAATAGTGGGAGCATTGCTACAACGATGGGTACAAGTCCACATTCAACCACTATAACATTGTTCAAATTTCTATTATCCAAATTTTGATCAATGGCATGGGACCGATATCCACAAGCATCATTTCTATAACCAATGACACTAGTATCTTGTTAAATACCAATGAAGTAAGTTCCTTGTTAGGGTTTCATTTCCATTGCTACCCTTCTATGGTGACACTATGAGTTGAATTGTTGTCCTCAATTGATTGGACATGGGGTGTACACCCATGGGTTTGAGTTGTTCTATGAGAGTAAATGACTTAGATTATAAAAATAAAGGTTTTGGAAATGGAATTCACCTTTACTTCATTTGTTGCATATTTGGAGTGAATTGGTCTTGAGCTCTATATAGTTGATTCATATTTGGAGTGGATTGCTCTTGAGTTGTATATATTTGTAGTTTATTCATATTTGTAATTGATTGATCTTGAGTTGTATAAATCTGTAGTTGATTGGTCTTGAGTTGTACCAACCGATATTGATTGGGATTTGTCCTTTGAGTGAGGTAATGTTTCTAATTACTAAAATAGAAGTTTTGGGAATGAAGTTTACCTTGATTTTCGTTTGTTGTATATTTATAGTTGATTGGTCTAGAGGTGTATAGGTCTTGCATTTGATTGGTTTCACATTATTTTTAAGTTCTACATATCTACCATTCATTGGGAGTTAGAATTGTGTGGCTTTGATTATGATTATAATTCGTAAAATAAAAGTTTTGGGAATGGATTTTAGCTTCACTTCCATTTGTGGTTTTGAGTTATACCCATTTGGCACTTCCATTTGTGGTAGATTTACAGTTTATTGGTTTTGAGTTATACCCATTTGGCTTTTATTGGGATTTGAATGTTTTTAGAATGGAGTTCATCTTCACTTCCATTTGTTGCAGACTTGATTGGTCTTGGGTTTTACAAATTTGCAATGGATTGGTTTTTAGTTGTACCTACACGGATTTGATTGAAATTTTCACTTTAAATTTGTTGCACATTTGTAGTTGGGTACAAACTTACAAACTTGAAGTTGATTGGTTTTGAGTTATACCCATCTAATGTTGAATGGGATTTGTGATTTGAATGAAGATAGGCTTTAAATGATTAAAATAAATATTTTGGGAATGGAGTTCACCTTTCCTTGTGTATGGAGTTCACCCTCACTTCCATTTATGGAGTTCACTTTCACTTCCATTTATTGCAAGTTTTGAATTATTAAAATAAATATTTGGGTAATTATGAATTATTAAAATAAATATTTTCGAAATAGAGTTCACATTTATTTATGGAGTCCACCTTCACTTCCATTGATTGGATACATGTAGTGGATTGAACTGAGTTTTACAGATTTGCAATGTAATTGATGGTTTTGGGTTTATCCTTCTAATTGGGATTTGTAAAGAGTAAATGTTTCAAATGATTAAAATAAAAGTTTACAGATTTGCAATGCAATTCGGGTTTATCCACTTAGTTTTAATTGAGATTTGTACTCAATAAATATTTCAAATAATTAAAATAAAAGTTTACAGATTTGTAATGCAATTGCTGGTTTTGGGTTTATCCACTTAGTTTTAATTAGGAATTGTACTCACAAAATGTTTCAAATAGTTAAAATAAAAGTTTTGACCAAGAAATTTATCTTTATTATCACCTTCACTTCCATTTATTGGATACATGTAATGGATTGAATTGCGTGCAATTGATGGTTTTGTTTTTTCACTTCCATTTATTGGATACGAGTAGTGGATTCAACTCAGTTTTACAGATTTGCAATGCAATTGATGGTTTTGGGTTTATTAGTCCTTCTTCCAACAGGGTACTATAACATTCGAATCTCATTGGTAATCTCAACTTCGCTTAAACGAATTTAATGTATGTCAGTTCATCTTTAAATATGTACAACATGTTTTCACCAGCTCTTGTTATCATTACGATATCCAAAATCCTTGTACTTACACCTTGCATCGCTAGTATATTTAAGCAAATACTTTGAGCAAATTTAGATGCACTGCCTTAAGTAAATTTCGATTTCGTTCCTTCTAGTTAGGTAAGTAAGTAACAAACATTTGAGATGCATAACAATAATTTAAAAATAGAAACCACAAAAGTAGTTTATCTTAGTCAATTTGAGAGACCACAAAAGAAATTGACATAAAACCAGTTGACTAAGTGTCATATCCTAATCCGGACAAGAAAACCAACAAATTAATTTCAAATCTTAATAAATTTAGGTTTTTTTTACAATAATGTAGTGACAACTAAAACACATTTCATTTTTTTATATAATAAATTATTTATACTAATAAAATTTTAAAGAAATATAATAAAAATTTAAAAAAATATTATTAATTTAAACACTTTATACAATCAAGCTAATTACATATTATTCTATCTATTTACAACTTTTTAATTTCAATATATAAATATAATATCCATAAAAAAATTTACAACTTTTTCATTTTTAATATATAAAAATAATTTATCCATATTAAAAAAATTAAAAAAAATCAAATTATATGTAACAAACCTCTCCATCAAAGCAACAGGAAACAAAGAAATTCCAGCTAGGTGGTTTCATTGGCGTTTTGAGAAATTCCAGCGACGTGGTTTCATTGGGTGATTCATTGGGGTTGTGTTATAGTTGGAATATTCTCCATTTTCAAATTGGTTTGGAAAACAAATAAATTATGGCTACCTGTTTTCATTTCTTGATTTATTGGTGTTTTGTTAGGGTCAGAATGTTTTTCATTTTCAAATGTGTTTAGCAGCAAAGAAATTCCATTTATTGGTGCTTCATTTTCTTATTCAGTAATGATTTTGCATTTTTTTATTAATTGGTGTTTTGTTTTGTATAGCTAAAACATTTTCCATTTCTACTAAGCTGCGATGTAGCTCTTGTTCACTTAGTTTTAATTGGGATTTATACTCAGCGCTCAGATAATTAAAATAAAAATTTTGGTAATCAAATTTACCTTTGTTATCGACTTAGTTGTAAGGAAATGTTTCGAACGATTAAAATAAAAGGTTTGGACATAGGAGTGTTTTTGGGTTTCAAATGATTATCGACTTAGTTGTAAGGAAATGTTTCAGTTGATTAAAATAAAAGGTTTGGACATGGATTTTTTTTTGGGGATTCAAATCATTAAAACAAAAGTTTTGGANTTGCTTTGATTGGGATTTGTGTTGTGAGCGAAAAATATTTCAAATTATTAAAAAACATTTTGGAAATGGGGTTCACCTGTTCCATTGTTGCAGAGTTCTGTATGACAGGAGGTTTTCAACACTCACGTTAGTTGAACACGCGTTTAAATAGAATTGAAAGCTGCACTCGTGAAGGACGATAATCGATAATATTACTAAACCAGTTGAGCAGTATTTTAATGGCAATTATGTTATTATTACAATACGCGATCAGCAGTATTATCACAATACGCGATCACCAACGATTACAGCATTGAATTATTATGGTTAAAAATTTATTCCATACACTGAAAAGTCCCAGAACTTTGTAAATGCTTTTGGAAAATTTCAACTTCAACATCATTCCATAAACTCTAAATTTTGTACGTTGATTATTTATTAAAAAAAATACCAGTTGTTAACATGGACATTTAGTGGGATGTTCTTCATTCTTTTCGTTCATAGACCAAGTGATCTCGTCGACATCACAAAAGTTTACATATGTTTTGATCTTTTTGTTTTTCTTTATTTCTGGAATGGTTGCATATTATTAAATAATGTCCAGTAAATTCATCTTAAATTTACGTATATTATCAAATAATGTCTAGGTAAATTTATGTTAAATCTAGAGTTACTAAAACAGTATGAAAAATTCAAAAAAGAAAAACCTGGATTCATCTTGATTTCGGCATCACACCTAACCAGACAACCCGTGTCCATGCATAATGTCCATACAATACTATTTTCTCGAAATTCTGACACAGTAACGATGGAGAAAACTGTCACTGGTCATTGATAGCTTAGTGCCAAGAAGAATCATAGGAATATAGTCTAGAACTTGAGCTTCCTCTTTCAGCGAACATTCTTTAACGAGGGAGGAATGATGAAGTTCCAGTAAAGCCACAAATACACTACTTGCTTTTTGGGCGCTGAATTACAGATGGCCTTTCAATAAGGGATTTCATTCACATTGTATGTGATAGTGTAACGGAATAGGTTAATTTGGGAGCAATCTTGTTTTACTTGTAGGTTTTGGTTTTAAATTTCTCATCAATTCAGAATTCTGATAGATTTTCTAAGTATTTAGACTGGTTTAAAATAAGACAAAATCCAAGGATAAGAGTCTGAAATACATGAGGCTTTGATCATGTCAAACTCAGGCTACCTTAAAAATAAAAATCATGTCAAACTCAGGCTACCTTAAAAATAAAAATCTAGTAGGATTTTCCATTTTCCAGATTTTCCATTATTTTTTTACTGAAAAGCTGGTCTGTTTGCTCTACTCCATAGTGTAACAGCTCTGAAGAGCATGCCGACCAGCCATATAAATTCGATGCTGATATGTTAATTTCTAGCTGGTTGGAAATATAGACCCTGTAAGTCACAATCGTACAGAAGACCAGAATATACGGTCACCTGGCTAAACAGACTACTTAGAAACATTCAATCAGACAGCATAAGAACCGAATTTACAGCTTATAGTAGCTAGTCATCAAATACCAAGGAAAACATCGCAGATTTCTCTGCAACACAAAGGAAAACATCAGAAACCTTTCCTTTTTTTATTATCAGAAACCTTCATCTTTCTGAAAAGAAAGAGAGATTATATTTATTCAAGTTAACTTCTTGATGGGGGAGGAAAGAGCCACGGCTGAAGGAGAAGAATGCGCTTTGCGCATACTTTCTTTGCTTACCTTGCTCTTTACCACAGTAGCAATACCACGACAGTGACAATACTGGTTACTACAAGAGCAGTTTTGGCTGCCAAAGAAACAGCATGAACTATTGGCTTTTGAAGCCTCTGTATGCTCTGGCATAAAACTTTGAAAAAAATTCCCGTGCACTCTGTCTGGTCATTTTTTATGTATACATCAGGAACTACTCCCTTGCATGTTTGGGAGTTTTCCAAACCAGAATCCATTTCTTCCTCGGTCTCTTCTCTCCATCCCAGCGACTTGATGGCATCTTTCTTCAACGAAATGTCAGGATCTTCATAGTATTTGGCATGCTCCTCATCTGATCTAGCGAATCAGGGACGTTCTGGTAAGAGCGTGGGGTGGGGTGGTTGATGCAAGTTATCATTTTCAACAGTTGGCTCCCCTGCAAATGCAAGTGCCTCCTGCACAACTTCCCGTTCTCTTCCCTGATGCCGCCTCAACCGCTCCAAGAAAATTCTCTTGCTTTCACCAAGATCAGACAAAGCTGCCTCCCTATCAGCTTGCTGCTGCTGCTGCAAAATCTGCGAAGAACCAATATATATTAATTGTATAATAAAAGAATCCGCATGAACATATATGTGAGCACTGCTTAATCTTAGTCCCGTATCTGACTTATCTGTTAACTCCCTTTAAGTGCTTTCTTCTTCTATACAAACACTGAAGATTGAAACCTCTTTTACATCTACCCTCTCACATTTTTACCAATGTATGAATTTGCAACAACTACTTATTATAAAGAACTACTTATTATAAAGAGTTTGGATGCTTCAGACAAAGATGCATGCTGCAAACTCTCTGTCTGGAGCAAACCAGAAATTGGAAACCAGGCAGTGAGAGGTTGTTGTGTTCCTTAACTTCTTTTAAGACATTTTTCATCAATCTATATTATGGTATCATACTACAACAGACAGAAAGGAGAAACCTTCTCTTACGCATTTGAACCACCCCCGATTTGCGCTCCCAGCGTCTTTTCGAAGGTTCATTCAAAGAAAAGGAAATGGAAATCGATTCAGGGAATGCTCAGACAAGAGCAGCGCGACCCTGGGCACCCGGAAAGTGCATCCCCCAGGCGCCGCAAGCACCGAAATATGTCATCAACACGCCTAGAATAGACCATAAGCAAATATATGCCAGATTACGCCCTGGTTAGGAAATTTTTAGGGTTATGGCCCTATGAACTGTTGAAATACGTTAATTTCTACCCACCACCATTAAATCAGAACTTTCCACTCAACCATCGCTATTGTTCTTCCATCGCTTCTCGTAAACGTTCCAGAACATTCCACCGACACTCCAAATTGTTTTGAGAGGCTCCAGAAATTTCCTCTCTCTAAAATCAAAAGCAATGTAACCATTCAGCAAATAAGCAATAGAATAGTTTTTCTGTGCATTACATTGTTTCTTTGCCTCTGCCCACTCATCGTGGTAACAGAGCTAGGATAACATTGAGTTGTCAAAAGGGCACGCTGTGCATTGCGCTGCAATTATGTATTCACAAAGGAGCCGCTGCCAGGAAGAAAGACGCAAAGTCGTGGCAGAGAGACTAGCCGTTGCTGGAGGAGTTAAAGCTTCCGCAGAAAGTTTGTAAGGAGACCAGGAGACCACGCAGAGAGGTGGAAAGCGCCTGAAGTCTGTCCGCTGCAGGAGAAACCCGCGCAAGAGAGGGCGCAGCTATCAAGAGGAAGGCTCCGGCGAGTGAGGCCTGTCACAAGGAGAGGAACCCAGAAGTTGTTGTGATAAGGAGTTGCAAGTCGCGGATTAATTGAGAAGAAGCCGACTCCATTATTTTTTTTCAAAACTGCGGTTGTATCAGGACTCAATTAAGTGGAACCAGGTTTTATTTTGCTCATAAAAGTGTTTTTAAATTGTAAAAAATTGAGATAGTGTGAAAATTCTGAGTTATTACACGCTTAATGGGAGCATAAAATGAGAAGTAATACTTTTGCATACAACACTAGGGATAGAATATTGGGCTTACTTGATTAAAGATGAATAAAGAATTTTTTTTTTTTTTTAAAGAAATCAGGGAGCTGGGAAGAAAGAATATTTTTTGAGGCTTGATTTTTTTTAGGAAATGACATCATGAATGTATTAGCAATTTATGATTCCAACATTTTCTGGGAAAAATTATGATAACTGGCCATTTAGATTGAAATTAGCATTTGATTCATATGAGCTAACAGATATAGTAATGAGTGGTTATACTGAACCACAAGATGAGTCTATTTTGAGTGTTGATGAAAAGAAAAAGCTTGATGAAAATAGGCAAAATAGTAAAAGGGCTTTGCAAATAATTGGACAAGCTTTGGACGATTCGATTGTTGGAAGGATTAAACGAGCCACTATAGCCAAGCAAGCATGGGACATTCTAGAGATGGCATATCAAGGCAATAGCAAGGTAAAAATTGCCAAACTTCAAGCACTTAGAAGGGAATTTGAAAACTTGCAAATGAAAGATTCTGATTCAATACAATAGATGAGTTTACATATCGTGTTACGGAGTTGGTTAATCAAATAAGGAAAAATGGTGATGAGCTAACAATCAGAAGGTTGTAGAAAAGGTTTTAAGAAGTTTGCCTAGAAAATTTGATGCAATTGTTGTGGTAATTGAAGAATCTAAAGATTTAACTAAATATTCTATGGATGATGGCTCCTTGAAAAATTATGAAGACAGGTTGAACAGGAATGACAATACCTCATTGGACCATGCATTCAAAACACAAATGACATTTGGCAGAGGCAGAGGAAGAGGAAATCCAAGTTTTAGAGGAAGAGGAAGAGGAAGAAATAATTTTCAAAGAGAAGAAAGAAAGAGTGAAGACCCAGGAGAAAGGATAAATCAAAATTTCAACTCAAGGGAAAGCAATCACAATCAGGCATCTCAAAGGTATGACAAATCAAAGATTCAATGTTATTACTGCAAGAAGTATGGTCACTTTGCAAATGAATGCCAAAAGAGACAAGCAAATATGAGAAAGCAGAATGCACATTTCTCTAAGAGTAGTTCTGAGACATTGTTTATTACATGTGATGTAGCTCAAGAAAATGCAAGTAACATTTGGTTTCTTGATAGTGGTTGTAGTAACCATATGACTGGAAATAAGGGGTTGTTTGAGGATTTGAATACATCAGTTAAAGCACAAATTAAAGTGGGTAATGATAATATGGTAGAAGTCATGGGAAAAGGTGCAATCAATGTAATAACAAATAGTAGAAAGAAAACTATTCCTGATGTTTACTTTGTGCCTGGTTTGAAGCATAATCTCATAAGTGTGGGACAACTTACTCAAAAAGGTTAGAGTTTCTTTTGAGAATAATGTATGCACTATATTTGATATTCCTCCTAGTAAAGTGGTGATTGCAAGGATTAAAATGACAGACAATAGAATGTTCCCACTTCACATGAAAAGTGAAATGATGGAGAAGATTGGGGCAAGTTTCAAGGCATCAAGCCAAGATCAAGCATGGATATGGCACTTGAGGTATGGCCATCTAGGCTTCAAAGCACTGTGTCTATTGCAAAGAAATGAAATGGTAAAAGGTTTACCACCTATTCAAGCGCCAGTTAGTTCATG
>SNQJ01S0040349.1:57180-68207 GCA_010110895.2 Picea sitchensis
GGAAGAACATTGAATTAATGCAATGAATGAAGAAATGGAATCTATTAAGAAAAATGATACATGGGATCTAGTTGATTTACCTAAGGAGAAAGAATGCATAGGTGTGAAATGGGTATATTAAACTAAATATAAGGAAAATGGAGAAGTTGACAAACATAAAGAAAGATTAGTAGCTAAAGGATTTGCACAAGAATATGGAGTTGATTACAATGAAACATTTTCACCCGTAGCAAGACTTGACACAATTAGGATGGTACTAGCTATTGCAGCTCAACATAATTGGAAAGTTTATCAAATGTATGTCAAATCAGCCTTCTTGAATGGATATTTAGAAGAAGAAGTCTATGTGCAACAACCACCAGGGTATGAAGTAAGAGGACAAGAAGACAAGGTTTATAGGTTAAAGAAGGCACTTTATGGATTGAAGCAAGCACCAAGGGCTTGTTATAGCAGGATAGATTCATACATGATAAAAAATGAATTCATAAGAAGCATTGGTGAGCCTACACTATACACCAAAGTCAATGAACAAGGTCATATCTTGATTGTTTCCCTATATGTTGATGATTTGATTTATAAAGGTAATCTCTCTATTGATATGTTTAAATCAGCAATGAAGAAGGAATTTGAGATGACAGACTTGGGGCTAATGAACTACTTTCTTGGCATTGAAGTCACACAAAATGATAAAGGCATTTTCATCTGTCAAAGTAAATATGCAAGAGATGTTTTAAAAAGGTTTAGAATGATAAACTGCAGTCCAATTTCTACACCTGTGGCAGTTAGCACCAAACTAAGTAGAGATCAAAATGAGATGGATTTTTATGCAACCATATTCAGAAAATTGGTTGGAAGTTTGATGTATCTCACCACAACTAGGCCAGATATAATGTATGGAGTTAGTTTGATTTCTAGATTCATGGACACACCAAAGAACTCACATTGGCAACCAGGAAAAACGTTATTAAGATACATTGCAAGGACTATAAATCATGGCATACTGTATTCCACTTCAATTAATCTACAATTGGTTGGATACACATATAGTGATTTAGCAGGAAGCATTGATGATAGAAAGAGCACATCTGGATATGCATTTCATATTGGAACAAGATTTTTGGCATGGGCATCAAAGAAGCAACCAATAGTGACAATCTCATCAGCAGAAGCAGAATATGTAGCAGGTACATCAACAACATGTCAAGCAGTCTGGATGCAAAGAATTTTGAAGGATCTAATGCATAATCAAGAAGAACCGACTACAATCTACTATGACAACAAGTCCACCATTGCACTATCAAAGAATCATGTTTTTCACAAGAGGAAAAAGCATATCAACACGAGATATCACTTCATTCGAGAACTTGTCAACAATGGAGAACTCATCCTACAACATTGCAGATCAAAGGAGCAAATTGCAGACATATTTACAAAGGCTTTAGAACAAGACCAATTTGAGTATTTAAGAGAAGCATTGGGCATTGTAAATATTAATGTAATTAGTAGTAGAAATTAGGGGGGAGTGTCGGAATACGTTAATTTCTACCTACCTCCATTAAATCAAAACCTTCCACTCAACCACCGCTACTGTTCTTCCACCGCCTCTCGTAAACGCTCCAAAACATTCCACCGACACTCCAGATTGTTTCAAGAGGCTCCAGAAGTGTCCTCTCTCTCTATAAAATCAAAAGCAATGTAACCATTCAACAAGTGAGCAATAGAATCATTTTTTTGTGCATTACATTATTCCTTTGCTTCTTCCCACTCATGAACGTGAGCTAATAAAATGGATACAACAATGGTGGAAACCCAAAGGTCACTATGACCTTCAGTTGGGCTCCAAAGGGTTTTTCACAATAATCCTGCACAATCTTGAGGATAGGAACCGCATCTTCGATGAACATCCTTATTTTTTCAACTCAGCTGGTCTTTTCTTGCGTTTATGGATGGAGAAGTTTAGCCTTGAAATAGAAGATTTTGCGCATGCACCAGTCTAGATTCGACTTTATTCCCTACCACAGGAGTTCTAAGAAGTACTGGCAGGTATTGGAAACACCATTGGCATATATGTAAAATCTTCAGAAGCAACCAAGCAACGGAGGTACACCTCATATGTGTGCATTTGTGTATACCTGAATATCTCTAAGCCGCTATTAGGCTCCATTGCCTTGGAGTATCACGTTGAGAACTGGTCACAAACCATTTACTATGAACATCTACCTTTCCATTGTAAGAAATTCCATGAACAGGGGCATCTCTTCAGAGACTGCTCCCTCAACATGGTAAGCAAGGAAGAAAACCTTGAAATAAGAAAAACAAAGGATGGCTTCATACCAGTAGTAGGAAGATGAAGACAAGGGTCCCAGAGAAAATTCGCTATGACCACTAGGGAATCACCCTCCAGAAACCCTTTCGATGCCCTACATCGAGTTCCAGAGAATATGGATGCTCCACATATCCCTCCTACGACGGAGGTTCAGCAAGGGAAAAGAAAGGGGAAAATGGTGGAAACCTCTGTGGTGGAGCAAACCTCTTCCATTCTAGCTTCCAATGCTACGGATGTAGAACCTTTAGATACAAAAGAAGGATATGCAGAAATGGACCTAGATGAGCAGGATTTAGCCGCTATAGACTTCGAACATCTAGAACAAGCCTATCGACACCATCAATTATATACCATCCCTCCATATTAGTTATGCAAAGTCCACAAAGTGTTCCTCAACTCTTCAGTGGGCTCCACCGTTAGGTCCAGCTCATGCTTGGGTATACAAGAAAATCTCCTAAAAGAGAAACACAAAAATCAGAAAGACGAAAAGAAAAGGGGAAGAAAATCCACTCAAAAGCTCATACGGGAGATTGGACACTTTATGGTTAACTCAGGTCAGATACATCTCATTTCTGACAGCTTTCCCCCTCTCCTCTCCCCATCCTCATCATGAAGCTCATCTCCTGGAATATACGGGGACTCAATGGTTGTAGCAAGAAAAGGCTACTACGAGAACGTATTATAGCGGAACAACCAGGCATCATGCTTCTACAAGAAACAAAATGTGCAACAGAAGAAATGGATCGTCTTCTCTCTTATTGCTGGAAGCAAGGGAAGGTGATTTGCAATGATGCAATGGGTTCGATCGGGGGTCTGTCAGTTCTATGGAACCTGAGCTCAGTGATCCTCGAAAATTTCTTCACCACCAGGTGGTCAATCTCAATGACTTACAGGATTATTGGATCCAACAAGCATGGATTCCTCACGAATGTGTCTGGACTGGCCACTCCAAGAGACAAAACATCCTTCATTAGAAATATGGAAGGACGCACCACCCTTACCTCCGAAAGTCGATGGATTATGGGTGGCGATTTTAATATGATCTGCAATCTAGATGAGAAAAGAGGAGGAACATGAAGACTTGAGGCAGAGTCAGGGCACTTTCAAGCCTTAATCGGCAAGCCGGGCCTCATCGACCTGGAAACAAAAAATGGACTCTACACCTGGACAAATCGACGATTAGGATCCCAATAGGTGGCATGCCATCTTGATCACTTCCTCATCTCATACTCCCTCTTGATGGATGTAACAACTATGGAAGCGCACATCCTCGATGCCCCCGAGTAGAATCACTGGCCCATCCAACTGTGGTTAGACATTCTCACTTCTCCAGATCGCAAGCCCTTCAGATTTGAGCGATTTTGGCTCAACCACCCAGACTTCCAAGCCAAGGCACCCATCTGGTGGCGGGAGTCGAACATTCAGTATGGATCCAAGATGTACGGTTTCTGGTAGAAACTCTAAAATTTCAAGAAGGGCCTCAAGCTATGGAACAAACAAACCTTCAGAAATATCTTCGAGGCCCAACAACATTTGAATGAAAAAATGAGGATCCTACAGATCCAAATCAAATATGAGGGCATCACAGAGGAGCTCAATATGCAGGAAGCGATGCTAAGTCAAAATTTGAGGGAAAGGCGAGCCCAAGAGGAGATCCTCTAGAGACAAAAATCCAAAGTGAAATGACTAAAGGAGGGCAACATAAATACCAAATTATTCCACAGGTCCACTATTCAATGAAGACATGTCAACCACATCTCACACCTGTTCACAGAAGAAGGGAAAACTCTCCATTCTCACGATGACCTGGAAGCATAGTTGGTCTCCTACTACCAAGATCTTTTGTTTGAACCTCCGAGAGATAGATCTTATGCCATAGCTCAAATCACCCAACACATACCTTCCACAATCACCGTGGAACATAATGAATCACTAATGAGACCCATAATGATTGAGGAAGTGGATCTAGCACTTCACAATACTCCAGAAGGAAAAGCTCCAGGGTCGAATGACTTCACTTCAGAATTTTTCCGCCACTGCTGGCCAATTATAAGGGAGGAAGTGTGGGAGATTATTGAGGACTCTAGGGATTTTGGATAGGTTCTTCCAGATTTCAACGCTACCTTCCTCACCCTCATTCCCAAAGAAGAGAAAATCAATCACCTAAAACAGTTTAGGCCAATAGCTCTCCACAATGCAATCTACAAGCTATTAAAAAGGTGATTGCTCGGTGCCTTAAACCTCTCATTCCCTTCAATATTTCACCAAAGCAGTCAAGATATGTGAAAGGAAGGAAAATCTTGGAAAACATCATTATGGCACACGAAGTCATCCACTCTCTTCAGAAGACCAGAACTCCAGGTATGTTGTTAAAATTAGATCTTTCCAAAGATTTTGACAAGTTAAGCTGGGCTTACATGAAATCTATTATCTTGGCCTTTCTCTTTGCCTCCTCTTGGGTTGATTGGATTTTCAGTCTAAACTCCTCTTCCTTCTTTTCTATCCTCATCAATGGAGTTCCCTCCCACCCATTTTCACCCACCCGAGAAATATGAAAAGAGGATCCCCTGTCACCTTTCCTCTTCATATTCACGACATAAGGCGTAAGTCGTTCTATTCAAGCCTCAATTGCAGACCATACTTTAGTCGGGTTACCCTTGCATGGAATTGATCCACCAGTCTCCCACAGTCAATTTGTTGATGACACCCTAATGATGGGCTCTCCCACAGTCCAAGAGGCCCACAAAATCATCCTAATCCTTCAAACATTCTGCGACGCCTCAAGAATGGATATAAACAAAGACAAATCCCAGATCTTTTTTTTTAACACCCCGGTCCTATTCCAACTTCACATAGATCGCAAGGGGGGGGGATATAGGGGCCTAAATGTAAATGTAATATATAAATACATATGTAATAGGGTCGTCCTAGTGATAAAGGGGCCTTATGTGCAAGTGTGAATAGCTATATATAAGAGATCATGTATTCATTATTTAGGGTGAATTGTGAAGTATGAAAGGTATTTAGTTATTTGGAGGGGGTTCCCCTATTCTTTAAGGAGTTATTTTGTAACTTATCTATATTGGAGTTGTGCTCCACGTTGACGTTATGTACATGGTGTGTACTTTTGTAATTTTATGATATTTTGAGTATTTTGGATCATAACAGAATTCATCGCTACCTTCCAACAATTGAACAAACTTTGGTGTGTACTTGGACATTTTTTCTCTTAGCTCATACAATGTTTTTCGTCTCCTAGTAGTGATGTTTTAGGAAGTATTGATATTATACTTTGGCTCACTATAAAACTCTCTATTGACTCAACAAAAGGAGATGGGTTGGCCAATTTAGAATGAAACGTAGTTGATTTGACTTCCAAATTTTCAAAAGAGGAGCATATAGAAGTGTTCCTACGTGTATTTTATATATCACATATTGGATTATTAACCATAGTGGGAGGTATTAGACCATTAACTTTGGGTAGTTGATCATTGATATAATGAGACAATGTGACATGTTGAGGGTTCTTCTTCAACCCTTTACATTTTGAACAACCATATACGATTGGTGTGTCATAAACGAAATCCAATTCATGGTGTAATATTGTTGACCCGGGTTGTAGGTTACTAGAAGATGGCTTGTTACAATTGGCAGGGTAAATAAGTTGTTTATTTTCATCAAACATTTTTCTGTGATATCTTTATCCTTAAAATAGCTTGCAACAGTTTTGCACTAATGGAATATCTTGCTCATCTAAACTCGATCCTGATTTTTGATCCTACAAAATTTAATGAACAATTATTCAAATGCACATGCATAAATGACATAAATTCAATCAAACAAATGAATTATAAATAAAATCTAGACTTACTTCAAATGACATGGGAAAAGTTGACAAAGTTGAAATGATATGGAATGAGTTGGAATCTGAAGTATCGACCATTTGATATTATAACCTTATTTTCCCTGCGTTGGAGCCAAAACCGTCATCAATACGTGCATGAATTTGATATTAAAAGTTATCGATGCTTTTAGTTATTTTCTTATGCACTGGTGCGTCTGTATATATATAACGAAAAGGTATGATACACTATGAAACACACCAAATTGTTACCTCTGTTAGAACCTCCAGAAAGAAAAATGTCCATAAATTTTAATAGTGGAGGTTTGCATTTCCATTTTTTCGATAAAATTGGTATCGATGTGTTTTTAAGTATATACACACCAAGGTGCAATAATCGTTGTGGTGCACCGATTTGATGACAAATTTTATTTTTTAAATATATAGTTTAATAAGTGTTTTTAGATACAAAATGAAAACACACAGCGAAAAAAGAGAGGGAATTTCATTTTTCAAAATGTATTTGTTTATAAATTAAAACACTATTCATTATATTATTTTTTGGCAGAATTTAGAGGGAAGATTTGTGGAAGAGAGATTTACCACGAAATAATTTGGAGTGGCTAGATTTTTTTGAAGAGACAAATTTGGAAGGGATCTGTAGGGAACATACAAATCTGCAGAGAAGATATTTCAATTGTGTGATTTCATTCTACTGATCATTTCATTATTTTCCTATTTGATTCAAACTATTATCAATGCATGTTAAAAATAAATAAAAGGGTTTCATAGTTACCTTCGATATTGGAAGTCGTAGCTTTCTTGTTGGTTTTTTTTGTTTCCCTCTTTTTTTAAGCAAAATATTTTTATAGGATTTATTTAGTTGCATATGGGGCATTTGATATCTATTGCAATGCTACCACTCATTGCATCAGATCCAAAACCTTGTCAACCTTGTCGTTGTCTGCGATTTTTTCAAAAAACAATTATGTTGTACGCGGTGCGTATTGTACACAAAGATCACCCCAGTTTGAATTGTACATAGGTAGCAAACATGTACTCACTTTATAGAAAATTCACACTCATGTGCATACATCTATGAAAAACATTGATTCGTAAAAAAAAAAAATAGTATTAATTTTCGTATCATATGTGCATGGGTTAATGGTGTGCAATGAATAATATTACGTATTGGTGTGTGTGTATATGTTTGATGGACTAGTGTGCATATATGTTTCATGTATGTATATGTTTGATTCCCTGATGTGCAATTACTAATAATATGTACCGGTGCATGTATATGTTTGACATCTAAGTGCATTTTGTTTAATAATGTGCTCTGAAATACTGGATTGTATAAAAAAATCATAATTTCTATTTTTTATGTTTCCTGTTTTTTTTAATACAAGATGGTTGAGAGAAGTTCAAAGAAAACATACCATTGCAGTGACTGCAAGTTTAGTTCATCTCAAGAAGAGAGGGAGACAATTTCTTTAAGTTTTATTAAAAATTTAATATATTTGAAATATTTGTAAGTTTAAATTAATAATGTGTATTGATTAATGTGTGTCATGCATAGCAAAAACTTGAAGAAACTCGATAAGATTCTTCACAATCAGAGTGCAAAAGAGTGTAAAGTATTTATGGAAATGTTGCAAAGAGAGGAAACAGGTGGATCGAAAGGTAATCAACATTTTTGTTTGAATTTTTACTAAAAATAAATTTCTTAACATTAATCGCTAACAAGTTTTAAACACTCGATTTCAGAAATTTTTTAATGTTATGCACGAACCAATAGTGAGGGACTATAATATCTTCCCAAGAGGAAAAACATTATTAAGGATGCAAATGATGATGACGACTTGGTCATCAGTTCATCTAGAGTGGTGCTTGAAGTTAATGAGAGGGACAAATTGTTTTATAGAGTTTTGAGGGATATAGTGGAAATAAATTATAGATGTAATTTTCACTTACAATACAAAAATAAATCCAGTGACTCCAATAATCAAGTTATATGTACACTACAAGAAATTTTTCCAGAGCCATGGTAAATGAGACCTGTGAGACTTGCAATAGTAAAAACTTACGATAAATAGAAAGAATTGTATTAAAGGTATTATTACTAAACATGTTTTTTTATAATATGTTCCAATAATTACAAAATTAATTTGTTTTTTTTTAGTTTTTCAGGAAGATTATGAAAATTCCAAGTGACAAATAAGGGGAAAGTTGATACATGTCGATAGGGATGTCCAAAAAAGTGTACATGGAGATGGTAAAAAAATGAACTTAATTGCATCGCAAGAGGATGAATCCAACAACAACGTGCATTAGAGGCATGTGATCATTCATTTATTCTTTTATATACATCAAATTTATTTATCATATTAAATACTAATTTTCAATTGTTTAATTGCATAAAATAAAACAAAATGGAACCCAATCAACACATATGATAGGACAATAAGGAATAAAAGGTTTGATTGCAAAGTTTGTGAGTACTTATGTCTTCGATCTAACTTAAGATTTCATATTTTTTGTGATATTTATATTTAAATAATTAATTTACACTCATCCATGGATGTCTTCTATTAGGTGCTAACATACAAAAAAGAGCCAACCGAACAATTGATCAACATTGGGTTAAGTGAGGGATGTCAGTATATGTTGAAGTATCAAGGTTTAATTGAACGATTTGTAAGTAGCAATGTTGTTTAACTTCTCTTGTTTTATCATTAATGAAACAATAACAAAGATTTATATTAATTATCGAATATGTTTTTTCATGGTGTATTAAACATGCAGGAAACAAAGTATGGAAAAGAGAAAACATAAAATCTTTTGTTAACCGACATGAGGCAAGGCTTCGAAATGATCTGTATAGTTTATGAATCACTCATTTTGATGGTACCTTTTTATTTACGCAATCATGTATATTTTACTATATCATAAATGTATATTTACTTTTTACACTTTATAGCTATGTTTGTAGATGGAACATGAAGAGTTGGAACATCAAACACAAGTCAAGGAAGAAAGAAAATGTTTCAATAACCAAAGTACAATATCTCCTACAACTAGTCAAGAAATTAGGGATGCACAGAGCTCGAGCAATGACACCAGTTCAAGTGATGAATGAAAATCAATATAATTGAATGTATCTGCAAGTTGTATGTTTTGGAATATCGATATGTAAAAATCAAGGATTTTTCTTAATGTTGTGGACATAATGTCCCAATTGCATGACAACATGTCACCAATAACTGTAACAATTACATATTGGTTCTGTTTTGATTATTCTGTACATTCACATTTCCCCATTTTGTATTACCATGGGCCTCTTATTCATATATAATAAAATGAGTTTCTTATTTTATTGCATTGTCAAATGTTGTAAAATTTTGCGTTGTTGATTAGTTAATATGTGAATGATTTACATTGCTACCAAAAACAAAGTTGTAATCCATTGGATAAGGAATTAATCCATTCATTATATCAAAATGAAATAATAGAAATATAAAAAACAATATTATTATAAAAAATATTTGTAAAATAAATAATTAAAATATATACATATTGATGCATTCTTATGAACTCACAAAATGTTGTGTGAAATAATATAGGAATTGGTGTTTTTAAGGGGCTATACGCACTGGTGCATATTAATCATACCGAAGCACCTATGCATGCTAAATATACTGAAGCATTGGTGCATATAACATGCGATAATATATATCGTTTTTGAGTTTTACAGTGTGCATGTGATAAATAAACAAAGTTTCTTTAAATATAATAATAGGACGGGTGCTTTAAATAACATAAATGAACCGGGGCTTTAAATGAAATAAATGCACCGGTGCTTTATATTTAATAAAATCACTAGTGCATAGGGTAATACAGGCACTGGCACAGACGAATTATACAAGCACCAGGCCATAAATAAATTAAAAGCGCATCGATATTGCATACAAAAAAATGGGAATCTGGGGCGTAATAACTATAAACACATCGGTGCATTTGAGTTATGTGTATGTAACGGGACAATAATGTAATTCTGAACTGACGCATTTTCATTTTATGTATGCATAGGGGAATTTTATGTAATGGTGCACCGGTGCCTTTTCATTTTATATACGCACTGGTAATTTATGTAATGGTGCATCGATGCATTTTGGTTTTATGTACATACTATGACATTTTATGTAAGGTTGTTCTGGTGCATTTTATGTTTAGGTACGCACCGACGTATTTTATGTAATGGCGCACCGATGCGGTTTGACAATAAAAGCATATGGAAAAAAAAAAACATCTGCTACAACCTCCACCAGCCCAAATTTGTTCAGTTATATGGAACATCTTACCTCTGCAACCAATAGAGGAGGTTGTACCAGATATTTTTGAATTTTTTGCCAAATTTTGTTACACTAAAATCCTTCGCAAAAATCTCTGCTAGAAGGTGTTCTCCTTATAGTGTTTAGAGTTGGCATCTATGTGTATTGAAAAATTTGATCTGTACATTTAATATGACAAAAACTCAAAATTTTGATTTCTTCTTTCAACCTTTTAAGGTGTGGAGTTGGGTAGAGTTCGTTGTGATTATTCAATGTTATGGAAAAAGTATATTGTTTTGGAAATGCTTAAACTCTTTTTATTGTCTCGCAAAATATTTTTAATTTGCAAATTGTCAACAGTTGAGAACAACCAAAATTGTAAATTGACATTAATTGGAGGAAAACATGAAACCATGACTCTATTTTCAATGACTAGGTAAAAAGTATACAAGAACCATAGACTCATTCATGTTACAAATACAACCCACACAATTAATTTTAAAGTAGAAAAATACACAATGAATATATA
>SNQJ01S0040350.1:9395-57120 GCA_010110895.2 Picea sitchensis
CGAAAAAACTTCATTTAGGCCCTCAAAATGGCCCCGGAAGTGAAAACCTGCTAAAAATAGTAAATTGCCAAAATGGCCAGAAAACTGTTTTGAGCCATTTGGAAAAGGTGGGTGGCCCCTGATATCCACCTGGATCAGTTGCTTGGCAGGTTTCTTCAACAATTTCTTCCAAGGCTTTGGTCTTATTGACATTATTCTAGGGAAGCTTGTTCCGACGTGGAGGAATAATCATGCTGGCACATATCTTATAGAAAAGAGGTTAGACAGGGCTTTCGTTTCTGAGGATTTCCTAGCTTCGGTTGGTATTTATCGGTCTTGGGTGGAGTACCCTTACATCATATACCATGCTCCTATTTTACTACAGTTGGATCTTCCTACTACTCTCATCTCCTACCCCTTTAAGATGAATCCCTTTTGGATTCAGGATATAAGCTTTGAGAATTTGGTTAAACAACTTTGGACTGGTCCGAAATACCTGGGTGAAAGTGGGAAACAAAATAGGCTTATATGGAAACTTAAGGACTTCAAGCAACATACTAAACATTGGTTGAGGGAGAGGAAATTAAGGACAAAGCACATTTAAAGAATATAGAAGAAGAAATTACAGAATGCATCCATAAAAACACAACTAGATTTGGTCGGCAGGCCCAAGAATCTTTAGTGAAGGAATTGGAAACTGCAAGAACGAATATTCTTAAGGAAAAGGAGGAATATTGGCGACAATGCAGTGGGGCTATTTGGATTCAAAGTGGCGACAATAAAACTAAATTTTTCCATAATTATGCGAACTTTAGAAGAATAAGTAAGCACTTATGGGAAATCTTGGATGACTCGGGGGAAGTTGTTACTGGGCAGGAGAACATTAAAGAAGAATCAGTTAATCATTTTAAAGAGATGTACAAAGCACAAGATTCATCCATTTCTACTTAATAAGTCAAGGTTGTTTCTCTTTTAAAAAAAATGGTTACTGAAGAGGAGGCACGTTCCCTCTATGCGCCGATTAAATTGGAGGAGATAGAACATATTTTAAAGAAATTTAAAACGAACAAGAGCTCGAGACCCGATGGATGGTTAGTTGATTTTTTCAGTCACTTCTTTGAAACAGTAGGGGGAGACATTTTGGAGATGGCCGAAGAAGCAAGAACTAGGGGAAAAATTGTGGGAGGTTTAAATGCTACTTTTATTTCTTTAATACCAAAAGTTAATAAACCTCGGTGTTTTGGTGACTTTAGGCCTATTTCACTTTGTAACTTATGTTATAAAATCATTTCCAAAGTTATAGAAAAATCGAATCAAACTGGTTCTGTCTAGATCAATCTGAAGAACAATTGGGTTTTCTTCAAGGTAGAAGAATTCAGGATGCCATTGGCACTGTGCACGAGTGTCTTCATAGTTTAAAAAGGAAAAAAAAAAAAAGCTTTAGTATTAAATATTGACCTGAAGAAAGCTTACGATTGCATTAGTTGGGAATTCCCGAGGATGATACTTATTCAGATAGGGTTGGGACTGGAACTGATAGATTGGATATTGAACTGTGTAACATCTACCTCCTACTTAGTTCTGATAAATGGGGAACCAACAGCTTTTTTTAAAATTGGATGGGGGTTCAGTCAGGGATGTCCTCTTTCCCCGTTATTGTTCATCATTGTTATGGAGGGTTTAAGTCTATTATTAAATGAGAAAAAGTTGGAAGGAAGGCTAACAGGTGTGAAATTTTCTAGAACTATTAAAATTCTACATGTTCTTTTTGTTGATGACGTTGTGATTATGTCGAAGGCTAGCGCATAGGAATGGGTGGAGATCGACAAACTACTTAAAACATTATGTTCAGCTTCAGGTTTATTGATTAATATCTCAAAATCTACAGTGCTTCAGGTAGGCCTGTTGGAAGAGGACCTGAGATCTTTCAAACTCCTTTTTCCTTTCAATTTTGAGGACTTAGAGGCGGGGTTTAAGTATCTAGGATTCTATCTCAAAACTGGGTTGTATCAGGCTTGTGATTAGTGTTGGCTCCTAAAGAAAATGGAAAAGAAAATTAGTAATTGGTGCTTCCATTGGCTTTCCCTGGGAGGTAGTTACACTCTACTAAAAGCGGTGATGGAATCTTATTCTATCTATTGGATGTCCCTTGCTCTTGTTCCTCGTTTGGTTTTAAATTCTATTAGAAAGCTAATGTACGATTTTTTATGGCAAAAGAATCAGGATACTGGCTCTATCCACTTGTGCAATTGGGAAAATCTTGTAGTGCCTAAAGAGTTTGGGGGTTGGGGTTTCTTAAATATTTTCGATTTCAACAAAGCACTGGCAACACACATACTTTGGAGGGTGATCAATAGTGGAGGAATGTGGCACAGGATCATAATGGATAAGTATCTGACCCATTTGACTGTTTCTCAATGGTTAAGATCTCCAAACTTTGAACAAACAATAATATCAAAGATCTGGCGCGATTTAATTGTATCGGTGCATCTGATCCTACATTGGTTATGTTGGGCGCCCGACTCGGGGCAACTTATCTCCATTGGTACAGACAGGATTATAGGCTTGGGAAATCTCTCCTTCTTATCACAACGTCTGGTGTCAATGCTTAATCAAAATCATATACATACTCTGGCATAGGTTAGGAAAATATCGAATAACGCATTTCTTTGTGACTATTGGTTAACAAGTATTGACATAAATCTTAGAGGCAGTTTGGCTATAGAATGGGATCTCTTCCATAAGGCACTTATTGACTCGGGGATTATTTTACATAATACTAAAGATTATTTGATGTGGACAGGGGGAGACAATTCTGGTATACCTTTGGTTAAAAATATTTATCGGGGTATTGTTACTACCAAAGGACTAAAGAGAATTGATAGATGGCAGCTCTCTATCTGGCATTGACATCTTCAGCTTAAGATAAAGTAATTTGTTTGGCTTGTTGTGGAAATAAGGATATTGACCTGGGATTCACTGCAAGCGTGAGGATGGAATGGTCCTAGTCATTGTGTGCTGTGTAAGAATGATAAGGAAACCATCTCTCACTTTTTTATTAATTTTCCTTTCATTGTAGCGGTTTGGGACTGAGCAAATTTGATTTTAAAGCATAAATATAAATATAAATGAATGGGGAATACGGTGGCAGATTGCTTTAAATCAGTTTTTGAGGAAAATCACTCTTCCCCCACACTGGCTTCACACATATGTTGGTATATTTGGATAGAGCGGATTAAAGTTGTTTTTGAAAATCTCAAGTCAACGATCCAAGCAGTTCTCACCAAAGCCATGGCTATTCATAATAATAATAATAATAATCTATTTTTAAGGTCACGGCCAAGCCAACACACCAAATTTGGTGTATGAGACCCCCTTGTTTGTGGGACAAGGGACCCCCCTCCGCCCAACGATTTGACTGGTAAAGTCTACGAAGGTATACATACCCTACCCCCCTCTGGATTTGAACCTGTGACCTCTTAAGAGGAAACACATGTTCTTAACCATAATTGCACCTCTGGACTAGTGAAAAACAAACCTCCAAAGGCTGTCCATATTTCCTTTCAGGTGGGGGATGTTTTTGCGTGGTTTGATGGGGCTTCACAGGTTAATGGATCTATTGCTGGGGCGAGAGGTATTATAAAAACTCAAGATTCTTCTATTATCAGATAAAGTTATAAATGTGGAGTTGGATCGAATTCTAGGGCATAATTGATTGTTGCATGGGCTACTCTAGTGATTGCAGATCTGATGTTTTTTCACAATGTCCGAGTGATGGGAGATTCCAGGGTGATAATAGATTGGCTTTCAAAAAAGGGTAGACTTCAGGTAAGCGCCCTAGAAGGATGGAAAAATAGGATCTTGGTCCTTGTCAAGAAATTCCAGAAAATTAGTTTTCACCATGTACACAGGGAATTCAATATTGAAGCAGATTCTCTGTCCAAGCAAGCTTTGGGAGAGCCAGAAGGACATATCTCCTATGTTCGTTGGTATAGGGGGATTGAAGGGACAAAAGAATACTATTATATATATTAGTATTGGTTTGTGCAAAGACATTTTGACTTTCATGGATTAGAATATCCTCTAGTTTGAGTTAACTGATTACAGGACCTGTTCCCTTCCAATTTTGGATTGTTTTGAAGGGTATAATAGAACTATATGTTAGAAAGCTATGCTTCTTTTTTCATGCCTCACTGAAAACTTTTTTATCTTTTGAACCTCAGTTTTTGTATTGAAATGCACTGTGATGTAAAAGATTATATCTCTAATATAATTTTGAAGCAATTTTTTATTTTCGAAAAAAAGACAAAGGAATAATAGATGTATGGCCTAGAAACATTAGTACACATAGTACAATAGGCATACAACATAGAAAAAGTAATACTAAAACATGAACAACAAGAGAGGTTAGTGTCGCTAAATAATGTCTAAATAAGCATGGAAAGTGTCACAATACATGTATATCATTTTCTAAAAAGAAGATATTGCTTGGGTTATAGGTATGGCCATACCTTTTCTGGAAACATTGTTGCTGAGTTTTGTTTTTTTCGGTGTCACTTATGACTTCTCCTCCTCCACTCGTTCTATTTCTTTTTGATGTTGGCATTGCAAGAAATGCAATGTACAAGAATAAATTGTTATGTAGAAACGTTTGCAATATTAATAAATGGTAGATGAAATGCAAATTAATAAAATACAAATAAGGTTAGAAATATATATTTTTTATTTTTCTTTTCATATTTGTTTTTTCTTTTCAAAAGTGCCAATGGGTGTGTAATGAGAAAAGTAATTATTTATGCAAATAAATTTCAATAAGATGCAATGCGAAATTTTCCTTCCATATTTGTTTTTTCTTAATCCTTTTTAAAAGTGCTAATGGTTGTGTAATGAGAAAAGTAATTATTTATGCAAATAAATTTCAATAAGATGAAATGCAAATTGTTGATTTTTTTTTCTTGATTAACAAGATATGCACTATACCAACCTTTTGGCATTTACAACACAATTTTTTGATTTAGTACAAAGAAAAACAGTTTATATATATATATATATATATTAGAGTTTAAGTACAAGACAAATTGTATTATGGTTAGTTCAATATGTTTCTAATATAAATATTTTGGACTATCCATTCGCTACATTTGATCACACATGTTGAATAAACAATTTTTGTACATGATTTTTTTTTTGGGTCTAGGAAGAAGTGGAGATTGTAATTGCACATGTAGTTTTCTATTTTTTTTTTCTCATTGCTTTGCAACATGTCAATATTAAAGTCTCCGAGAATGATTATGATTTTGTTCGAATGTAAATTACATAATGCTTTTGTAATGGTACTCATTATGTTGGTCAAAGTTGCATGCGGTGCAACTTAGATGTTGACTATTGTAATCTGTGATCCATGGACTATTACTTTCGCTAACACAACTTCTACAGTTTGTTCTTCAAAATGCATGTGTTCCAATATTGTTATATGCTTTTTGACCAATATTGTTAGTCCATGTTTAATGCAATTTGATATGCAATTGAAGCTTGTAACTTGTTCATGTTTCATGGATATTGTCATGTATGTTTCTTGTAGGCACAAAATATCAGATTATATTGTGTCATAATCATGGAGTATGCCATTAATATGTGCATGTAAACTGAAAGTGTTTACTGAAAGAATTGAGAGATTATATGGGCTGATAATTAAATTCTAGATTATATTTTGCATTGATATGTAGGCATTGCATCTCCGTATCTATTTTTTATTTAACCTTAAACTTATCCAATGTAAGAGAATTTAGTCGATACAAGGATTATATGTTTCTTACATGGGATAAATATGTATATAATAGTCCATGTATTCATATCCCAATAGGGTCAAACACAACATTGTCTAGTGTTAAACCCTATGATATGTGTATTGTATGTGCATATGCAAGTTGAATTGGGAATTATTTTTTGATTTTCAAATGACCTATCTTTGTTGTCATTGATATTGGTTTTTCCATTCACAATATAGGTATCCAATATTGGGAAATGTTTGACCCATATAGATAAGCTAGCTTGTTGTCTTGTCGATGTCCAATATATGGATCATAGAAATTGATCCATAGAATATCGACTTTATCTATTTTGGTATAGGATTTGATTATTCCATCTACACCATTTACCAAGAAATCATATGAATCATAAATGCAAACATATATTTCAACTAGTGTAAGGCCTGCAATGCCAAGCCCAGGAAAAAACACTTCCATCATAGAATGGAATAGAGGAAATCATTCAAGAAGCGAACTCAGTGCGGATGAGGAGATGAAAGTAGTCATATAGGTGAGAGTTGGGGTTCCTTGGGTGTGCAACGTGCCAAGGGGTGACTCCACCCAAGATGCCTTGCGACATAAGGCAAACGATATATGATTTGATGAAGGGTTGAGGGAAAGACTTGGGTGCTCCACTGATGAAGGAAAATTGGCTAAGGAATGGGGGGTGCACTTAGGAGAGTCAACTCAACTCACCTAAGGGGTGCAAGTACCGAAGACGACGAGTCAAATAGATGGATCAATGGATCGATTAGATGATGGAATGAAGTGTTCGGTGGGTCGACTGGGAAAGCTACCTGAACGCAACCACATGAGGAGTCAGCCCAAACTTCCGAAGGGGTGCGACTTGGTGAACCAACAGGTCGGCTCACCCATGGGAAAATATATGTGACTGATGGGTTCCTATAAAGGAAAAAGGGAAAACAACCAAGAAGGAAGACTTGGAAGATAAGGAGAGTAAGAAGAACTTTGAGTTTCTAATGTAGACAAAGAGAGTGAGCTCCCTCAAGGAGCCAAGTTGCTACTCTTGGGAGGACTTGTGCAACCTTGAGGTGGATTCCGTGGAAAGATTTGGGCGAGCTTCCCTTGGATTTTTTTTTGGGAAGTATAGAAATGTAGGTCTATTGGAGGCATGTGTGAGGAAGAAACAAAATCTGTTAAGTTTGCAGAAACGGAGAGACAACAAGTCTGTGGTTGAGGGAACATTTGAGGAGCACTGCAAGAAGTTGCAGAGAGGGTTGCAACAAATATTCTGGGCGACAAATCCGTGTATGAGTGTCTTGGTGAGGTGAGGCAAGTCATGTGACTCTAACAAAGTTGTAAAACGATCCAATAGTTCTCATGTTATAACTTTTATGCAATAACAAATACTTAGTCGAGTGCTAGGCACAATTTTTGTTGCCCACACTATATCTATGTTTCTCTTGTATGTTTCATTGTTTTTCTCTTGGCTTCTCATATTCATGGATGCATGCTTAAATATGAGTAAGTGTTAAACTATTAACAATTGTCTAAGTATACAAGAGTTGCATTAGAGTAGGAGTGTGACTCATCGGTATCCTAGAATAGAGTATGGGTATGCTCTAGGTGAAGATGTGTAGTCCAGATGAAGTAACCTTGGTGTTGCCAAGCAACCAAGCATGAAATGTTGCAGTGTCGCACGTCCTCAAGAGGTGCAAGATTGTAAGATTCATATAGCACACTATGGGGATGTGACAGATGTTAGTAGATATTGATCATTGCATATTTTGGAGAAGGGTTGGTGACATATTCACCACTATCTCGACGATAAATGGTATTGGAGCAAAATTTGAAGGAAATTTGTTGCAAAGGTAGTTTAGTGGGAATGTTCACAGACTTGGTGAACAGTTTAGTGAAATGAACTTGTTCATCATTACAATAGAGGTTTGGTTGACAATTTGTTGGAAGGTTGAGTTGGGTGCACACCTTGTGCAAATCAAGAGAAGAGTTTGTGGTGAAACAAAGCACTTGGACAGGGTGTGTGATTGCAAAACTCATCACATAAATTGTCATATAGTTGATTGCAGAGGAAGAATTGGTTGGTTTAATTCATGATGGAAGTCAGTGTTGGAACTGTTGTGCACACCTTGAGAGACTAGGAACAAAGTTCATTGGGAAAACCGAGCACTTGGGAAAGGAAGATGAACACATGATTTGTCACACAACTTGTTGCAGATCTAACCATAGAAGTAATCACAGAAGTGAAACATAGAGGGTGAGTGCAGAAGTGATTGCAAATGGGAGCAGTTATGGGTTGTGTAAAAGTGAATAACTTGGATGTGTTGGATGACCTGGGTTGACCTAGAGAAGCTCCACAATATGCAAGGTTAAGCATGTTTTCATCATGATATATTTTCGTTGTGCATAACCAAGAACAACAGTTGAGTCGATATGGGTTGTTGGACGAGTGGGTTGACCGTAGCATTCAGACAAGGTGACTATTCACAAAATTACAAAAATGAGTTAACAATAATATTAATTGACATTTGGGCCACAGATGCATGGTTCCTTGAAGAGGAAGCAGTAAAGGTTTGGATATGGGAAGACATTGGAGATGAGTTCGACTGGTTGCATGAGAAGTTTGGGACTTAGATGATTTTTTGAAGAGGATGGATGGAATTAGCCTTGTACCGCAATAAAGGCCTTACAGATTCATGGAGCCATGAATAGTGATTTAGGGGATTTCATGCGAAGAGTCAATTTCTTGGGAAAGTGGAGGTCCAAGAAAATAGACTTAGAACATGCTTGCAATGAAGGATGTCGTTGGAAATGTATGGTTGGTTTTGAGTTCTTGTATTTCCTAAGTGTTTTAGTTATTTATTTGAAGGGAATTCAGATGACTTGGTGGTTCAAGTGCATTCCATTGCCATGGTGAAAACTAGTATACTTGAGGGTGTCTCAAGTGATGCATAGATTTGAAGAAGTCTTGTAGCTCTTTGGGACGCCTTAGTTGGGAGAATGTGTAAAGAGATTGGGGAGACCCACCTGGATGATACTTGTGGTGGAATTAGGAATATTTGGATGCATATGTGGAGGTGGCTTGAGGAATATGCCTAACTCTTTAATGAGGCACTTTGGATAGGACACTGCGGTGAAGTGGGTAGTGAAGTTTGTTTGTGTCGAGTTGAGAGGATAGACGAGGTACTATGGTGCTCTGGTGCTTGGTTCCTTAGACATATTTGTTGGGTCATGCGATGCCTTGAAAATCATGATGATAGTCCCAAAGTTTGGACACTTGCAGGTGGTGCAAGGAATTTTGTTCTAGGAGAATGATGGAGTTAGTGAAGGAGTTGAAAAAGAATTGTTGGCAGTAAACCCGAATGGGAAGAACATAGATCATGTGACTTGGGTGGTGCTCGCTTGCCTTTGGTATGAGAAATTGGATGAGGCAAGGTGCACCTTGGTGACTTGCGGGTGATTATATGATGAATTGGAGATATGGCGGGGGATGTTGGTTGGATTTGGCATAAATATTGGTGTGAATGTGCCTAAGGAATGCAAATTATTTGAGGTAACTCATTCTACTTGGAGCACTTTCGACAACTGATTGCGATGTTTGAGGAGTGTGAGAACATTGGCCATGCTCATCAAAGATGTTGAGTTGCAGAGAGGTGACTTGACAAAAGGAGGTGATTTGAGGACTTGCCTTTGTTTGGAGGATTGTGCAGACATGCAAATTGCATCATGAAGAGACTACTTGGGCATGGGTGTTTCTCTTTCTTTGGGGAGCATGGTTGAGGGTGAAGCCTAACCATTCCAAGGCATAGAAAGGTAGATGCGGTAGGATGGATGAGTGATGAAGTAGTGGGGAAAATGAAATCTGGATGTGCATTTCTTGGGGAATATTGGCTAACTATGCCATGAGGGGGACAATGAAGTTGATTTGTCATGGGTGACTTTGTTTTTGGGATGAATTAATAGTGCAACAAGGTGAGGGGAGACCTTGCCTTGATTTTAGGATTGTGTGGATGGAATGAATTGTAGAAGAAAGTAACTATTTTGTGAATGAGGATGTGTAGTCTCAAGGAGTGTGACGATTGGATTGTACATTCAACTAGTTCATCAACTAGTTCACAACTTGGGAAAGAAAAAAAACATGACAAGGGTGTCACTAGTACAGATGCTCCAGTAAGTTCAAAGTGCAACAATTAGAAATTGTGGAGGACATTATTGATGAATATCAGATGATGGAAGCAGTGGTGAGGCAAGGATGGACACTTTACTTAGTATTTGGAGTTGTACAAAGTAACAAAGATGCGACAGAAAAGACTAAGTTCAGACATGAGGATGTGCATGCTCACAGATTGGGAACGACAGTTGGATTAGCTACCCAACCAATTCAAGACATGTGGGTCAATAGTGCGTGAAGGCATGAAATTGAGTTGAAGTATGGGTGTAATAGAAAGATCATGAGAGTTGAACACTTAGGAATTTTTTTGAAGTGAAGTTGGCAACAGTTAGTTGTAGTATGTAGTGACAACAAAAATGGAATTGAACAAAAACAAGGAAACAACATCACAATGACATAATGCAACAAAGTTTGGTGAATTTCATCCTTGGAGTTGGATGAAGCAACCTTATTGACTTAGACAATAGATTGTTTGAAGTTGGGGGCAGTACAATTTGGTTTGTGGAAACTTGGGGTTTTAACTTTCCAAGGAAACTCGGGGTTCCACTTTAGAAGAATTTGGGGTTTCTAGTTGGCATGAAACTTGGCGTCCAACAAACTTAGTGGAAGTGAAGGAACGAGTTCAGGCAGAGACTTAGATATCACATATTTTGTGGATTTTTTCAGGGATGATAACAACTTGGGGTGGGGAAGGATGTATGCCCTGTGAATCCAAGCCTTGACACAAGCACTTCCACCACAGACCAAAATGAAGGAAATCGGGCAGACAGGGTGATCGATGCAAATGAAGAGACCAAAGTCTTCATTTAGAGGAGAGTTGGGGTTTCTTGGGTGCACGATGTGTAAAGGGGTGGCTCCACCCAAGATTCCTTGTGACACAAGTCAAATGACAAACGATTTGATGAAGGGTTGAGGGAAAGACTTGAGTGCTTCACCAACAAAGGAAAATCAACTAATACATGGGTGGAAGACTTAGGAGAGTCAACTCGACTCACCTAACAGGAAAAAACACTCAAGAAGATGAGTTGGTTATACATATTGGTGGGTCATCCATATGATGGAATGAATCATTCTGTGGGTTGGCTAGGAAATATGCTCGAATGTGCCCACATGAGGAGTCAACCTAACCTTGCGAAGGGGTACAACTTGGTGAACCAATGGGTCGAATCACCCATGAGAAAAGAGACGTGACATATGGGCCTCTATAAAGGAACAAGGGAGCACAAACAAGAAGGAAGACATGGAATACAAGTAGAGTAAGAAGAGCTCTACAGTTCTAAGGTAGACAAGGAGGGAAAGTTTAATCAAGGATCCAAGTCCCTCCACTTGGGAGGAATTTTTCTTCCTTGAGGTTGATTTGGTGGAGATAGTTGGGCGATCCTCTCTTGGGATGGATTTTTGGAAGTCTAGAAACACAGGTCTATTGGAGGCATGTGTGAGGTAGAACTGAATCTGTGAAGTATGTGGAAATGAAGAGACAAAAATTCTATGGTTGAGGGCAGGTATGAGGTGCACCACGGGAGGTTGTAGAGACAATTATGAAAAAAATATTGGTGGAGAATCTATGTATGAGTGTCTTGGTTAGGTAAGGATTGTCATGTGACTTTGTCGAAGTTGTAAACCAAGTCGATAGTGCTCATGTTGTAATTGTTCTGCAATAACAAATACTTAGCCGTGTGTTAGGCACAGTTTGTTCCGCTTGCACTATATCTACGTTTCACTTGTCTATTTTGTTGTTGTTCTCTTGGCTTCTCATGTTCATGGTTGTATGCTTAAATATGATTAAGTGTTAAACTATTAACAATTTTCTAAGTATACAAGATTTTCACAAGACTAGGAGTGTGACTCACTGGTAGCCTAGAACAGAGTATGGGTATGCTCTAGGTGAAGAGACGTAGTCCAAAAGAAGTAACCTTGGAGTTTCCAAGCATCCAAGCATGAAATGTTGCAGCGTCACACGCCCTCAAGAGGTGCACAATCTCAATATTTGACTAGACACTATGGGGACGTGACAACTAGCATATTTAATTTTATGACAATTTGTGAAGGAAAAGTAGTTGTATGCTGATGATATGGCACATTTTCATGGTTCTCTTCCTATTCATTAATTTTATTTATTATAATTTCATTAGCGAGCATGAATGATAACATATACTTGTTATGCATTGCAACATCTTTGTTTTTGCAAAATAGATAAGGGAATCTTGGATCATTTGGAGAAGGTTGCACACAATTTGTATTGATATATGCCAAATCATTACTTGTTTGGATTTTTGGGCACATCCTATTCAAAATTGCAATAAAATTTTCATTCGTTTGGTGAATTGTAGTATGCAATTCATAGAATTTTATATTATCTCTCCAAAATTCATATGTTATTGTTTTCATGTTCATTGTAGGTTGTTCAAATATGAGAGAATCATATATGGGTTGTGCTTGATAAATATCATCACAAAATACCATATCAATTTTTTCAAAGTATTTGGTTTGTACACATTTTATGTTTCTTAGTCGATTATCAATGGAAAATAAGGATCGGATTCCAATCTAAGAAACTTCGTATATGAAGAGAATGTGGTTCTTGATAAAGATTTGATAAGATGTCTAACATTTATTTTCTATGTGGAAGAGAATGGGACTTGTTGAAAGGCATTAGCAATGCAGAATGGATTATTGTTCCACTTGCATTATATGGAAATTTACCTGTATATACTGGTATTAGTCAGTTGTATTGTGTCCATCATAAATTCATATAAGCATTTGGAACATCACTTTTGTTGTAAAATTTTTGCACTTTCCTACTCCGCCAGTGAGGAACAAGTACAATGGCGTGTGCACATTCTTGGATTTTTCTGGTGCAATGTATTTGACAATTGCTTGTTGCTCTCTATTTAGAATTCATCTAAATCTATAATATTCTTAGTTTTCAAGGAAAAATGAGTGGTATGTGACTTGGAATCCAATATTAATGGATTTTTTCATATCGGATTCTCAAGGACATTTCAGGTCTGCTTGCAAATCATATTCTTCACAATGGATTTTAGTTGTCTCTTGTTTTTCCATTATATCATCAATATCCATAGGGATATTATCTAGTTCTTCGATTACACTTTGTAAATCACCCTATGTTGGATTGATTCTATATGTAAATTTAGCTTTGTTTGTTTTGTATTGTTTGTATTGTACTTTAGCGCTATATGAATTTTTTGTTAAGTAGACATTCGTTAAATATTAAGTAATGTATTTCCAAGAGTATGTATCATTTGCATATCATAGATTTTGATTTTTTCATGTTCTTTGTGTATTCTTCTAAATGTATTTGTCATATATTTGTTAACTATATTCATATAGGAACTTCAATACGATGCTACAACATATGAATTGAGTATGTATTGTGTGTCTATATTTGCATCCCATAAATTTGGCATGTCCTTTGCAAAACTATTGCTCCAAACATGTGAAGGTTTTCATTTTAGGAAGATTGTTGGTTGTTTTAGTGTACATTGTATTAGTTGGATGTACTCATATTTTGTTAGATCCATTTCCATCAAGAATTATTTGAAGCTCAATAAGTCATCATAATTGTTTTTCTCTAGAAATGAAAACATGGACTTTGACTTCTCGTTGAGTGCTTTGTCAGGTAAACTATCTGGTTTGAGGATTGCCATAATTTTGATTGGTGGCATAGGATGAAGTTGTATATGCAACGTGAATTATTTCTCTTTATACAACTTTGTGTATGGTAATTCTTATGCACTTTGGAAAGATCTATATCCAAATGGTCTATGTCACAGGGTCTGTATTTGTCCAAAAAATTCTCAATTTTCGATTTACTACCCCTGCCATATATTGGAGCACCTTCTATCCATAACAACCCATGTTCATATTCACTTCCCCTATTATATAACTCTATTAAAAAGTAATAATATGATATTTTTCCAAAGAACGTTTCATCATGACATATCAATTTCTTTGGAGCATTGATTCTATTTCTATAGTAATGACTACATTAACTAGATATTTTCTTATTAGGTAATCAATGTCATTGTATTCTAATATTTCAATGTGCTTTCCCTTTTATCCATTCTTGTACAAGTCAGTAAATATAGTCACTAATGCATTCCATCGATGCTCTACACTTGTAAATGTGACAAAAAAATTCAAAGTCCCCAACTATCTTATCATTGCAAATAAATGTTTCTTGATTTGTTGTAGATAACTAGGAGAAATGTGAATGTTTTTGAAATCTATGTATCCACTATTAGATTTAAGTATTTTCTCTAAGTTTAGTTTGTACTTCACATTTCTTTCTAATATGTTTCTTCCAAGTTAGCTATCCTTTTCTTATTCGTATCCATATGAAAGAGATTACTTTGTCAATTATTATTTTCATTGTTTTGAAAAAAATATTTGTTGTGTGATATGAGAAATCACTACTTGCATGTAGCAATTCCCATTTTAATATTGTTTGGTAGCTAAATTTCTTTGTAATGCCATCACCTCGTGGATTTCCATAGAATAATGTTGGAAAGTTCATTTCTTCTACATATTCATGCTTCAAAATTCCAACTGGATGATTCCCTTTAGTATGTGCAAGTTAAATGATCTTTTCATGCAAATAATGAATGCATTGTGACTTTATGAATCCATGTATTAATGTTTCAATAGGTCTTTCACTGTTTGATTCATTATCCATGTCACTTTCACAATCATAATCTTCATTTTGCATGGATTCATCATTGTCTTGTTCTAGAACATGATTCTAGTCCTTATTTATGCAAATGTTTTCAACCTTAAATAGAGTTCTAGAACATAATTCTTAAATGTTCGCATGGCAATCTTTACATGTACTTTTCCTGTCTAGTATGCATTCTTGTATTGTAATCATATTTTTAATGCAACTACAACTGTCATTGTTTCATTCATCAATTATGGTAGTGATTTTTTCACAATATCGACATGGATAGGTACATTGATAATTGATCGTGTCAATCCCATCCATGAGCATTTATAACCCCATTATCTAGTTTTTGCAAATGCAATTCTTAGCGATACAAGTCCCCCTTAAAGTTTTGAAAGTGTACTTGCAAATGGTAATGGTGTGTTACATATTATTTGGTAAAGTGTTGCAAATTGTGGTAGTTTTCCATTTTGAAGTGATATTTTGCAAGTATCACATATATTTTTATAGGAGAGCATTTTTTCATTCACTATCAAGCTCATATATTATTTTTCCAATTCTTGGGTGAAAAACTCAATGTTCTTCGCAAAATCAAATTCCTCACAAATTGTACATTTGTCCGTACATTTGTCATGAATTTGTTTCATATAAATTTTCTTTTCATATTTGTTTTTTAGATGAACATGCTCAACAACTGCCCTTTTTTTCCTCTTTTTTTTCCAGTTTCATTACTACACACTGTCTGTTTTAGTTTATGATATGTCATTTTTGTCCTTTTATTAGGGGACATTGTTTCATCAACCTAATATGTATGGTGTACATATACATCTCTCTATGTTCCATGTTTACTAGGAAATATGTCATTGCACTTGCATTTTCATGTACCACTTTTTTCAATTTGTGATAAGTGAGCTTATTCTTTTTAGTTGGGCTTGTTTTTGCTTGATGACAAGCCATCTCAAAGTTTTCATCACTATTTGTCAATGCCATTTTTTGCTTACAATGTACATGTTGTATATGTTGATGTTCTTCTAGTACATGTTCAAGAAGCAATACATTGTTTCTCTTATTTTTTGTACTTGGAATTTATGTTACCGTATGATAGTCGATCCCATGTTTTTTGTTTAGACTCATTGCAAGTTGATCAAAATGAACAATGAATTTGTGATTGTAATTTTCTATTAATAATGGTTCATAGTGGATGTGAAATGTATATGTTTCAAATTATATCACATCAAATGTTGTATCACAATTCGAATTAATAGAATAGAGGTTGACAATTCTATTAGCATGGGAGGACCATACTTGGATATTTACATTGAAAATTATTGATATCATTGGCATTGCCATATTTATGAGACACCCTTACCAATCCTTTATAATTGTCATATTCCCCTTGTCATATTCCCCTTTACACATTCCCCTTGTCATATTCCCCTTTACATATTCCCCTTTTCATATGGCATTTCCATATTTATGAGACACCCTTACCAATCCTTGATAATTGTCATATTTTGTATGACATTAGTGGTCAGGTGTTGTCGCAAGCAATGAATTGGATTTTGATCACCAAATTTAATTGCATCACAAAAGGATTGTACAATATAAAGTCTCAAGGATTGTACATACAATTTTGTTTCTATGAAATAACAAATTGTACTAAATAGACTATCCCCACAATTAGATGCACTTGTTGTTTCTCTTCTTAATCCATGAGAATGCATATCATGCATAATACACTTCCAATTTCATTCAATATCTTTGCACGTTAGTGACAAGTATATATTAGATCCTTCGAAATTGCATATGGACAATTTTTTGTAAAGAAATGGTTCATAATGACCACTAACGAGATTTGGATCATGAAGCAAGATGAAAAATGGATCTGTATTTTCATTTATGTTGAATAGAATATATCTTTTTTTTCTCATTAGTGACCAAATTTCAATTGATATATTTAAACATTTGGATATACATCATATGAAAAACTCATCTCCCCATAGTCCTCTCTTAGTTTCCTTTACAATTATAAATGAAGAAAACCACATTTTTCAAAGATACACATCTACATCATGAATTGCAAGAAATTGGTACAAAACATTAGATGCTAGCCCATATTGATATGATTCTAATGACTATATGTTTCCATTGTTTAAACAAATTAGGAAATGATCTATCATTCCATTTCACAATTCAATGGAGGAATAAAGAATATGAAATAAGACTTGAAATGCATCAAATAAATAGTTCCATGTGTCAATGTTTCATTGAAACCTACACAAGAGATCTAGCTAAAGGAAGTAAAAACAAAGCTTATGAAGAAAGGAAGAGAGATTCACTATGGAATAATGAGAAAATATATTCACACTGCTCCAATGAGCTGATCAATGAATGAATTATTTATACAATGATGATTAATATGACACAATGAATGAGTGGAATACACTCATATATAGGGTAGGAAATTCCATAATTAAGAAAATAAATCAAGTAGTTAGATTTCCTTAGGAATGCATGAATGCATAATAGTGATGGTCTAAATAGAAAGTCTAAAATATAACTAGTCAGTTAACGCCCACTGAACTAGTGTGTCGAAAATAGAAATTTCTCCAACACCCCCCTAAACATCATTGTGGAGTAAAAAATGAGTCCCGACAAATAGGCCATATTAGGTACTCATGTACAATGCAACTAATGAACACTGAATAAAAATGAGGAAAGAGGGAAAACCACGTGGGAACAAAACCCCCCCTCAAAAGACAGTGCATCAAAAGAAGAAAAGAATAGATGAAATCCACCATGTGGCAGGTAGAAAGTCTCCAAAACCAAGAAAAAATGAAAAGTCAATGAAGCATGATTTGATGATGACAGATCATAATTTGCTTCAATGACTGTGCTAAAGATGAAATCTTGTAGCTGATACTAGTTGAAAACAATCAAATCTCTCCAAAATTAAGGCGCTAGCTTACACCAATATGGTCGGGCTAGTCAGAGCACTTCCAAAACATAGAAGAAAACACCATAAAAGTCATCACTATAGTGGTGAATGGAACTGTAAAGGTGACATAATCAATCAAGTCAAGAGTAATGAGAATGGTTCCCATGTATCATGGATGAAACACATATGTAATATGTCCTCAAATAGTTGCTCAAATATTTCCATGACCAATTATCAAGCCAACCACAAACAGTCCTAGGAGTTGGTACCTTGCTAAGATGTTGTCATATAAGCCTCTTCATCAATGTGTTGAAAGAAGAGGAACTGATAAAAGGTTGAGGATACTTGAAAGGAATAAAACGTTGTCTCTGATCATGATTTCAAGGATGTCGATATGTGGAGGATGTAGACCCTGTAGTTGTTGTTGAAGAGTCTGTTGCTGTCAAAAACTATGATGTTGGTGCTCAAGATTCTGATAATGGAAATTCTAATGTTGAATTTGGTGTTGAGTCTAGCTGTGAAAGCTCCGAAGTTGTATCAATAAGAGATGTAGGTGGTGGCTGCTAGAAATCAACAATAGAAGAGTCATCTTGTGTGATGGAATCTTGTGATTGAAATTGAGTCTTAATGGATGAAATATCGAGAAAACTTGCTACTGGAGATGAAGTCCCAACAAAACCAAGTTCGGATTTATTGGTCTCGTCATAGGATGAATTGGATGTACAATCCCATATCCATTCTTACCAAGGCGACCACCAATGTGTCCCATCTTATGCATCAATTTTGACCTAAAACCACGAGTGTGCAACTCAAAAGTTGGTGAAGGAAGCTCAATATTACTTAGAAATGCAACAACAACATTAGAAGCAAGAGATTGTTGAAGATCTTTCTGTAAACAAGCAATAATATCTTCCTTCGCTTTTAAATCAACTAAAAAGTTCTCATTGAGAAGAGTGAATTTCTCCTCCATCTCATTAATGCGGGTGGTCCAAGTATCAACTTGAGCTTCTTGATCCTCCATTAGACTCCCAATGAGTCCAAAATCCCTGGAAAAATAGGTACACATATTTTGAAGATAAATATTAGATCTCTCTTGTTCACCTCGAATTTTTCTAACTTCTTTGACAAGTTTTAGATTTAGAATTTGAAGGGTCAATATAACTACATATTTTTCCTCCATTACAATGTTTCTCTCCCAAATGATTATGAGAAACCCCTAAAATTTTACTCTCAATCTGCAAGTGAAAAAATTGAGAAATCACTACAGAAAGGGCACATCAAATGGAAAATCTGTATCAGTTTCAAGAGGTGATCTTCTGGCTTCCTTTATGAGAAAAAATATGAGGAATTTATCCAAATGGTTGAAAACCCACCTACAGAATGGGTCGATTTACTTCTCATCCCGGTCGTTTCCTCATAAATTTAATATTTTGGGAGAAATCACTGCAAAAAGAAGGGACTTTAAGAGGTTGTCGCACCTGTCCTTCATACACAGAGAGACATGTAAGGCTAGGATGTGACTATTGCACCTTACAACAGGGAGAGGGTACAACAACTTTAAATTTTTTCACTTTTCGATAAAGAAAGGTTACGACAATGTCTGTTACATAAATTTCGCTCATCGAAACTCCAATTTTCCTTATTCTCTAGCTTTCTTGGCTTGCTCTAAGAAACGTAGCTATGATACCATGTCAATGTTTCATTGAAACCTTCACGGGATATATAGCTAAATCAAGTACAAACAAAACTTATCAAGAAAGGAAGAGAGATTCAAAATGGAAGAATGAGAAAACATATTCACAGTACTCCAATGAGATGATGAATGAATGAATGATTGATACAATGATGATCAATATGACACAATGAATGAGTGGAATACACTCATATATAGGGAACAACATTCCATAATTAAGAAAATCAATCAAGCAATTAACTTTCCTTAAGAATGCATGCATGCATAATAGTGATGGTCTAAATAGAAAGTCTAAAATAGAACTAGTTAGTTAACTCCCACTGAACTAGTGTGCCGAAAATTTAAATTTATCCAACACCCTGGAGTATATGAAAATGCATCCAATCTAAAAAGATCATTTCTATTCAATACATGGTCGATGCCATTATGTACAATGCATTTCTCTTTCACTTGATGGATTTAAACATATGATTATTTATGTCATTTTCTAATTTATGTTATTCAAATGATTCCTAAGTTATGTTTATGATATTAGGCATTTGGGAATAAAGAAAAATACAATCTCAAAAGTCCATAACTTGTTTTGGTTTCATTAAACTTTGACTTTTCTTGGTCAATATAAATGATTTATGAAAAGCAGGACAAGAACCTGTTTTAATTCAATTTAATATAGATTATCCATTAAACAATACTAAAGTCCATTCTCTTCTCATCCTGAAGAATAGATGTTATAGGAAAAACAAACATAAAGATTTACCAGAAACTTAGTGAATAGGGATTATATATCAATATATTATATGTAGTTATAGGTAATAGGGAACCCATAGTTTCCATAACTTACATTCCTATGTAGAAATCATGCAGACAAATACCAAAAGCTTAAAAAAAATATGAAATTGTATCAACATACTTTGTGTGATTTTTATACTAGCTAGGTTCTCTGTGACAAGTTTCCATGAAACTTCACATGGTATAAGAGTTTTTTTTCTAGGATAAAGAGCATAATAATTTTATTTGTAGGTTCAGAAGGAATATGAGGTAAGAAAGAATTGATTTTTCACTGGAAATTCTTCTCACACCACATAACTATTTTGAGTGGAAGCTAAAAATTCTATATTAGCTCAAATGTAGAGGATTTTACTGAACAATAATGGCTATAGAGGTTGGGCCAACATCATCTATCGTGAAAAAAAGGTATCTCAACCCCATGGATGAGTCCTATGACCTTATCTACATGTCAATTCCCCCTAAGCTATTATTTCACATTAAGTCTTGTACTACTCTAGATGATATTTGGGAAAAGATGGAGGATCTCTTTGGAAAATAGGATGAAATGAGAAGCCAGATGCTCGAGGTAGAGTTGAATTCCTTGGATCCGAGAAGCTTTGATAACATCCTATACTCCTTCATGGATTTCAAGTCCTTTCTTCTTCATCTAAAGGGATGTGGTGTTGACAAATAAACTCAACAAAATCAATTGATCCTTTCTATTTTGTCAACTTGGTCTAAAGTATGTTTTGTTTGTATCAACATTCCATACAATGAGATTCACTTCAGGAGAAATGTGGAAAATGCATACATTGGATCAATTTATTGAGTCCCTAATGCATAATAAAAATAATCTCATCAAAATGGGGACAATCAAGAGTCCCAATGTGCATGCACTTGTTGTGCATGAAATCAACAACACCTTCAATCCAAATACCAAGCATAAATAAAAGGGAAAGGTGAATTCTAAACAAAAGAAGGAAGGAAATTCCAAACCCTTTGATGATTCCTTCGGCTCCAATGGTGGAAAGGGAAATAAAGAGAAGTCTAAAAGTAGTTACTTCAACTGTGGCTACCATCCCAAAACAACATGCATGAAAAATAAAATAGATCTCATGGCGAAGACACTTCAACAAAACAATCTCGGGGACTGCATTCTCGAGAATTCAAATAAGAATCTAAGAGACCAACCGTTAGAGAAAAGAGGTAATTCTCATGATTTAATTGTTATTCATTCTTCTCCTGATGCATGGATCTTGGATTCAGGTGCATACCATCATATGGCAGCCTCAGAAATATTTTAATCTTCTATTACTTCATGCATGGGTCCTCCCATCCTCATGGGAGATGATACCCTAGTGGAGGTCATTGGACAAGGGAGAGTATAACTCCAACATTAAAGTTTTGAGAATGTATTGCATGTTCCAAAACTCTCCATGAATCTACTCTCTATTTATCATATAATGCATTCATGCACAGGAAAAAGGGTGGAATTCACACCTAATTCTATAATCATATATGACATGCATGATAACTCCAAGATTGTTGTTGGTGAGGTAAATCACTAGTATAATTTGTATACATTCAGTAAGTTTATTGCTAAATATAATTATTCTTTACTCATGATGCATGTTGATAATGATAGTATACTTTGGCACAAGATATTCGGTTGTCTAAACTTCAAATACATGCAACAATGCAACAAACAGAGAATGGTCATAGGATTTCCCGACATACACTTTTCCAAAGGAGTTTGTAAAGGATACGTTCTTGGAAAACATCCTCAAGAGAAGTTTGAGAAAGGGAAGTCTTGGATGACCCCCTCTCCCTTGGAGCTCATCCACAATGATCTCATGGGACCTTTTATTCATCCATACATTATCAAGGCAAGATACATGCTTACATTTATCGATGATTTCTCATGATTCACTTGGGTGTATTTTCTGAAGCAGAAGTCTTAATTTTTTGAGCATCTCAAAGAATTCAAATCTCATGTAGAGACTCATTTCGGGAGAAAGATCAAGGTTCTACACACAAAAAATGGGAGGAATTATGTGAACCAAGATTTCCAACGTATTTTTTCAGAGACATATATATAACTTCAATATACAATACCATACACTCTGCAATAGAATGGAGTAGATGAGAAAAAGAATAGATCCCTCAAAGAGATGGCCACTTGCGTGTTGCATTCAAGGTCTCTTCCTTCCACACTTTGGGATAAGGAACTTAACCGTGCTAATTTCATTTAGAACATATCTCCTCATAGATATGTCAAGGACATGAATCCCTTTGAGGCATGGAGTGACAAAAAAATCAAAAGTCACCCACTTCTTAACATTTGGATCATGCCCGTGGGCCCATGTACCCTCTGAAAAGAGGAAAACATTAGATCCTTAGAGCATCACATGCATCTTCATGGAATATCTTGATGGTGTGAAGGGTTACAAGGTAGTTGTTCCCTCAATGGGGAATCTCATTATTGAACGAAGTGTCCAATTTGAGAAAATTCCCTTGTATGAACCACTGGAGCCGGATGCAGAGACCTTGATACTTCCACCTGCACCAAAAATTAGAGATGATAAGTCCACTCATTCATATATGAGTTATGAATATTATTCGCAAGATGATGAGAATATCGATGATGAGCATGCAGATGATGAGGCACAAAAGATGCCAAAGTGAGCATAGGCCACCCTATAGGAAATAGGTGACCTTGTGGGGGATGCAACAGATTAGAGGGGGATGAGGTCCTAGTTTAAGGAGGCTCCTAATGCACTCACAACTACTGAACTGGTGATTTTGATGCATTTCTACATGGTTCTAGATTCAAACTAATAGACCTATGTAGTGGCTATAGGGAATCCCTTTTGGGAAGATTCTATGTAAGAGGAGTACAACTCTCTCTTCAAGAACGAGAATTGGAATCTAGTTCTGCTTCCTTCAAACAAGAATATTTTCAATTGTAGATGGATCTACAGGACCAAGAAGGAAGCATATATCAAGTTGAGTAGGTACAAGGTAAGACTGGTTTTCAAAGGTTTTCAATAGATCCACACACTACTACATAAGGATAAATTTAATCATACTATCGCAAATTACAACACAGTTATAAAAATTATAAAAATAATTTCCTAGGAACTCCGATATGTGTTATACTTTCAACGGAATTCTAGTTCTTTTGATCTTGCGACAATATTTTTTCTATATACCGATTCACTTTCACTGCTCTATAGATTAACTTTTGTCAATATAGAGAAGAAAAATAGTCGATATATCGACAAATGTATGTAAGTTTTGTGACTCGCCTAGAAAATGCCAACTACCTATTTGAAAATGGTTTAACGGTCACTGACTTGGTAAAATTTGACATAGTCAACATTCGTCAGAAATCTGACATTTGATTGATTTCAACTATTTTGTTGTAGGTGCAAATTTTATAAAATATTTTTTTCTTCATTTTTCTTTCCATGAAATATTAGTCTTTTTTCTATGCACTACTTATTTCAGATCCAATTCTTGGTTTGCATAGCTCAATTTTTGTACTTTGAAGGTTAGAAGGTTTTAATATTTCTTGTATCCTTTTAAATACCCAAATTGGATCCCTAGCCATTAGACCCTCTTTTATTTGGGGACACAAATTGTTGCCTAGGAAATAGGTATGAACATGTCTAGTCAACTCAATTTAATGACTATACAATTTGTCTTGGTCTAGTTCTCTTTTATTGTTTGATTTTATTACTTTCTTATAGTGAATCTTTAAATCTTATGTGGTAAAAATATATGGTTTTGATTTCTTGAGTAATTGTTGACTATTGTTATAAACCTTTAATAAATCTACGATGAAAATCACTTAATTCTCTAGTACATATGGGGCCAATATTCAATGACATGTGTACCATAAGAATATATTTGTATATTTCACTTCTATTATTTCAGTGGATTTTGTTGTAATAGGAAATTCCAATGCCAAAAATTGTAGATGAAGAGAATGAAAGGACACTCGCTAGGTTAAGGGCGACATTGGAGGCACAAGGTGATGGGAAATGTTATTTCCCTTGCAATCAATATAGGGGATTTAATAGAAGAAGACTTGGAAGAAAAACAATTGAAAGACATTGTTGGAGGTATGGGCATGTTGAAGGGGGGTATACATATCGTCCCATGGTAATTTATCCATTATATGATATTTTTTATATACACTAATTTTATTGATTGTTTGTAATTATAAAGATAAATCCTCTCACATAGATCCTAAGGTACATAATATAATTCATCACATATACATAAAGGATGCTTTTTTTTCTCTATATTTAGTGTCAATTAATGTGTAAATTAAGGATTCAATATTTATGATTACTATTTGTTACATTAACTAGTTATTTTTTATGTTGGAGATTGTTAGGTGATTTTTTCTTACCATTGTCAAATAATTTACCTCGTGCATACCAACAGTTGTGTGCCATTATGAAATATATTGGAATGGAGTATCAGGCTATTAATACATGCCCAAATGATCATATTATATATTATGGACAATATGCAACAAAAATGAAATATCCGCAATGTCAAATCAGTAGATATCAAATTGATCGAGTAACAAAAAAGGTGCCTCACAAGGTTCTTTGTCATATTCCCATAATTCCATGTTTGCAATGAATGCTCAAGTGCCAAATCATATCAAAATTTATGGGCCATGCATGACAAAAAAGTGAAGATGGTGTTCTTTGAATCGCTACAAATGGTCCCGCATTTAGGAACATAGAAGAAAGATGACCGATTTTTAAAGAAGAACCTCGTAATGTTAGGCTTTCATTGGAAGCTGATGGTGTCAATCCATTTGTTGGGCCCTTAATTTTGGTAAAGCCTCATTTTTTATAAAGTGTCGCACGCCAGCTGGAATTCTAGAAGTATGGAAAACATTCAAATGAATTGTGCACTAGTAGAAAGTCTAGAAGATGATGAAAGACAAAATACTAAGGGCGGAAAAGAAAGGAATAAAGGAACCAGAGAATCTCATATTTGATTTAGTCAAGTGACTTTGTCAAAGACATACAAAATTTAAATAAAAGGGAAATGAAAAGGGAAATGGTTAATTGTACTATTCCAATTGTTGGGTGTTGTTGCTAGTGTTATTCCTCTAGTTTGTGTTTTTCTCACTATTGTCATGGGTGAGTATTGTAGTAGTCTCTATTATTGCCGTTGTTGTACTTGCAGGAGTTTTTGAGCCTGTAATGAGTCACGAGAAGTTTTATTGTGTTGTATGAGATGATGTATTGAATATCTATATATTGTGAAGAATGATATATCAGATCCTATATGTATGAAGGTTTTTTACCGCTGCTAATAAAATGAGATGGTTTGGGGCCTTAAAAATTTGTTTTTTTATGGTCATATGTTATGCTATGAATAGATCTATATTTATACTATATATTTTCTTATTTATGTCTTGGTATTATCTGAATGATATGAAAACATGATTTAAACGGTTAATCTATGGAACTAAGTATTTTAGAGTTAGATTTGGTGATGCATTCTTTGTAACTGATATCTTAATAACACAAGTCTCGGCTACGCTTTGGGTGAGACCTCCTTCCCTTGTAGAAGGTTGAAAATGGTAGTGTTCCTAGACTACATCGATACTTTTTTTTGGTAACTATTGACAACCCTGTTCTTAATTTTGTGCGAAAAATGGTTATGTTGTCGAGACCGATCTTCAAAGGAAGTTTTTAGAGAATGCCTCATCGTATCTACAAGCCCGATGTTGAAAAATGGTGGGAAAGGAAGTCTGATGCATTCATCAAACATGAGTCTAAGTTACAAGACACGATATTTAGGGTTGTGAAAGATATTTCTTTCTATTCGGAGCTTTCTAATGACCAATATGAGATATTTTGGGTTAAATTCCCAAAAACCTTGTTTTAGTGGTTAGATCAGCTGCAAGAAGCCCAAGAATACAATTATTGAGTCAAGAAGAGACATAACTAGAATATTGAGAGTCTAATGGATCTTCATCAAATATATATCTCATGAGTTGTAGACTTTTGGGTGTAGACTACCTTCGATGGTTATATTATCTAGTTCACTACAAAGAATCATCAAGCCTTTTCGAAAGTAGAAGTTATATTCAGAGAAGAAGCCAGAGGAATATTGTTGCAGGTAATACCTCTATGGATCAAGGTCATTTGGTAGACCAAGGAATGTTTTATGTTCCTTCAGATAACATGGTATCTTAAATCCCCACACATGGGAGGGGTGATTTTCGATAGGGTTCATGAGTTAAGGTAACATAATAAGTTTTTGGAAGTATGGAGGAGTGACAATAAAGGAATGCAAGAGATGAACGAGCTCCGAGGAGGGCTACCATTGTTGAAAAATGGTGGTAGAACCAAATTAAGACAACAAAGAAGTAGATCGATTAGTTACATAGGGAGATTGAAAGAGATGGTGGTAATAGAGAACAACTAGAAGAGTTACAGAAGTTTCAGAGATGAGGAATATTGGCCAGTCAATGGTTGAAAGAGAGAGTTGGTGTGAGAGGAAAAGGCTCCAGTGGTAATAGAAAAGAGGAAGAGAATTTAGGGGAATTATATGAATGAGTAAGAGTGGGCCCCATCATTGACGAGGAGGTTTCAACCTAGGCTTCAGAAAAAGTTCTGGAAGAATAAAAACCTATTACTCTAGAAGATATTGGTGTGCATTAAGAAGTAAATGGAACATTGCATGAGAATGAGACCCCCCAGATCAAATACATTCGCTACAGACACAAAGGACCCAACCCTAAATCACCCATTCCCCTAGTACCATTGACAAGTTTTGTAATTTCTTTAGTAAATCCTTCTACAAATTTTGTTGATCCTAGTTCCATGAATTCTACAAATTTAGTGGGTAGTAGTAGTGTAAGTGTAGCAAGTTCTACCATTATATCACAACTTGGACCTCGCAGGTTTATTTTAATAGGATCTACAAGTTTAGGTATGGGAATGCAAACCACAAAGTCCCTTAGCTGCTACTTTGCGTTTTGGGGAAAGGGAGATGAGGATGTTGAGAAACACTAGTTTTTATGTGAAGCCATCTGGAGGTCATGAGAAACTCTAGATGTGAACAAATTGGTTGAGTTTCAGACCACTTTGAGAGGTCAAGCTCTCAATTGGTATATGAAGACTATTGAGTTGGGGATTGAAGGTCAATCCTTCACCTTGGTTCAAGTGAGGAATAAGTTTATAATAGAGTTTTGGTTACCACAGTCAGAGAAACAATCCCTTTCTGAGTTATGGGAAATAAAGTAGAGAGATGGTGAGTCTACATGGGAATATAACAAGATATTTAAAGATGCGATAGGGAAGTTGGAAAACCGTATTCATGAAGATCATCAAAGAGAATGGTACATTCATGTATTACTACCCTTGAATCACATCCCTCCAACTCAACAAAGGATATATAATTCAGGAGAATCACTGGAGAAATCCATGTAGATTGAGGCCATGGTAGGTTATCCTTGGAGTTTGAGAGTCATGAGGCCTCATGAAGATGATAGTATTACACAATTGTAGGGTCAAATCTCTGCATTAATTGAGAAGATTCAAGAGTTGACCCTTCCAGTTCGACCACAAGTGTGGTGTATAGGTTGTTATACAAAAGGTCATATGGTGATAAAATGTATGATACTAAGCGGTGAAGGACCATCGAGTACTCCATTGGTGCCCCGACTAGTTGGACTAGTGGGAGGAGTTGTTCAACTTGCTACTACAACACCGTTTCTTGGACCTATCCAATATCATTCATTTTCTACTAATCAAGGGGATCAAAGCAATGAATATTGTGATATTTGTAGAATTCATGTGCATTCTCCATGGCACTGTCCCATTCTATAGAGGTATACACCTACTATGAATACCATGTACTGTGAATTATTTGTTTCACCCTTTCATAATACCAATCAATGTCGTGCTTTGTATGCACTTGCAGATAGGTTGGATTGATATACATTTAGGGTGAATGCGGGACCTCAAGGATTCAAGGGAGGTCGTAGAGGTGGATGATGATACATAAGTGGTCGAACTGGCGGAAGGGGACCAATTCACTATTACAATTGCGATGAGCAAGGGCATATTGCAAGAGATTGTCTACTTCCCAAAAGATCTTGGTGTTCACACTATAGGAATAATAATCACGCTACTAAAGATTACCCCAATTTAATTTCTAAGTGGGAATATCATGCTAGGAAAAGAGGAGATAATATAATCAAATATGAGCCAAGAGTTATAGCTGAAGGAAATGGTTCTGCTATTAACATAATTACTAGAGGAGGAGAAAAGATTTGTGTTGATGAAGAAAGTACACATAAAATTAATATTCAAAAAGTTATACCAGATAACACTAGATATGATCTCGTGTGACAGAAGAAATTCTTCAAAAATGTAGTAGAAATGTTCATAAATATTCGTGGTCCATCAACACCCAAATTTGCGGAAAAAAAATTCAAGTTAACCCTGCATCCACCAAGAATAGCTAGAGAATCATCTAATCAGATGGAGTCTTCAGGTAAACCTCATAAATATATTAATATTTAGTTTCAAATATTTTTTGATATATTAGGTGATGAGAAACTTACTGGGAAGTCCTGAAATAAAATTAAGGTGGCCTTGGGAGCTGAAGGAAATCCAAAAGAAATTATTTTTGTTAACCTTCCGGAAAGAAAAGCAAGTAGAGTACAAAAAAGGAGAAGGATATGGAATGGAATTCAGATTGAATTCCAAAATAAATGAATATGAGATCAAAGATGTTATGTTGGACTTAGGCTTTGATGTCAACATATTTCCAAAGAATACTTGGGAGGAAATGGGAAAACCCAAGCCAGTCTATTCTCCTATTTAGTTGAGGATGGTGAATCAGTACTACATATTTCTAGTACGAAGGATACAAAATGTAGAAGTAGACTTGGACTATGTCAAAATAGTAGATGACTTTGAATTTATTGAAATAATCAAGGAGAAGGATCCATATCCACCTTTGTAAGGCATTGCACGGGCCTATGAAAAATGTGTTTCCATTGATCTTAAAAAGGAAACTATGATTTTTGAGTATGATGGAATGAAATCCACTCAACCCATAGATCCCTATGAAGGTCCAAGGTATATTGAAACTGCAAATGAAACTATGGAGCTAGATTTCCTTGATCAGTTGTATCATATGAATGTGGGAAAATGAGTTGATTATATTAACCCCATTGGATATGGCTCAGGAAGTTGATGGAGTGTTGAGTCTGTGGAGGAGGATTCTAAAGCATCCTTCAAAACCTGGAAGCAAGGATGATATGAGAATTTTTCCAAGCATTGTGCAATTGTCCACTCAGTAAGGTGGATTGGAGCTGAGTTATGTGACTACCCAACTTATGATGGAACTTCAAATATGCACAATTTTCTCATTGATATGGAAGACAAGGTTACATCATAATAGATACTTTCAACACTTGACATCGCCTTGAAATATTCTCCTACTAGATGGTGGGCTAGTCATAAAGGAGCTCTTTCTACTTGGGATGAGGTTAAACTTTCCATACAATACTGCTTCATTCCTCCATCACAAGTCATTCAGTAAAGAAAAGATCATAAGTTGAAGAGTCATACATTAACTTTGGAGACGTATGATGGTTTATATGATCTAGTCAAGCATGTTGAATATTATCTTAAGATATGGGAAGTTGTGAAAATACCATCATAATTCTGGGTACATCATTTCTTTCATTCTCTGGGAATAGTTCTGGAAGCATGGTATGTGCATGAGGAACCATGAGAGAGATTGCATGCTAGAAGGTACTACAAGATTAGTTTTTTCATGATTTATCCTTTTCTAGTAGGTCTTCAAATATTATAGTAGTACTACAACAAATGAATAAACTATTGTTTACTAATGAATTCAAGCACAAGTACCCCCCTACAGTATGTTTTGAACTTGAATATCTACTTCAATTAATTTTTATCCTTCTCCTACAAGAATAACTATGGTTTATAGCCAGGTTGAAAAACATATGAAAGACCCTAAAGACTTGGAGGGGCTTAAACATTTTACCTTCAAGGAATCTACAGGAACAAGAGAAGTTAGAGACACTCCTTCAAGTAATTGCAACAACTCATACACTCAACCTCTGTAGATGCGGGAAATAAATATTGGGAGTGAGGAAAATCCCTAGCTGGCCTCTGTAGGAGATTATTGGGATGAATAGACTATGACATGGATTCAATATCTATTGTGGGAGTATGAAGATTTGTTTCCAAATATTTTTTTCAAAACTTAATGGAATTAAAGGAGAATTGGGGGAAATGAGGATAGAATTGAAACCTTATGTTAAGCCAGTCAAGCATAAGCCATCCTGCTTGACCCCTTTAGTTAAAGAAAGGTTAAGAAGGAAATTGATAGAATGCTTACAACTGGATTAATTTTCCTTGTGGATGAAGCCAAGTAGATCAATATAATTGTCATACAGAAAAAGAAAGGCAATGATGACATAATAGTTTGTGTGTACCATAATTTTGAACTCCTCATGTGTACATGATTGTTTTCCTACTCCATTCAGTGATGAAGTACTTGATTAGGTGGTGGGAAACAAAGCATACTCCTTCACCGATGGATTTTCAAGATATCACTGAGTCATAATTGTTGAAGAAGACAAAAAGAATACCACTTTTAATATTGTGTGGGGTTCTTTTGCTTATAATTCCATGCCCTTTGGGATGAAGAGTGCTCCTACTATCTTTTCTAGAATCGTCATTTCTACATTTAGGGATTTTATTCATAAGTTTCTCAAAGTTTATGTGGATGAATGGGTTGTGTACAACCTACTTAAGGAACACATTGGTCTACTTTGGTTAATGTTTGACTACTGCAGGAAGTTACAAATTTCATTAAATATGAAGAAATGTATTTTTTGTGTGCTCTTTGGAAATTTGTTGGGACATATTATGTGCAGGGAAGGAGTACTGGTTGATCCTACAAAGGTTTTTTTATTGTTAATATGCCTCACCCTATGAGTGCCAAATAATTGTGATCCAATCTGGGTCATATTGGATATTATTGTAGGTTTTGTTGAGCACTCAACACACCCTAAAAATCCTATGTCAAATTTTACTTTTTGGGTACCACTCGATTCTTTGCACTGTCTAATTCGACTTCATTGTGAAATATGTTGCTTGGCTTATCTTTTTTTGACTCTCATTAAGTCTTTCAAAGTTTTCTTGAATCTATGAAAACCCATGAATTAAAAGACTTAACACTTAATAAAGAATCAACAACCATAAATTTTCACCCGATGTGCCCAAGATTCTGCATCGGAAAGAATTAAAGATAAAATAAAATCATTCGGAAAGAACTAAAGATAAAATAAAATCATCGATATCAAAAAAATGAAGCTCTCTTTTGCGACAAGAATTACACAAGGATATCTCCAATGGACGATACCGTTGGACACAAGGCGAAGGGGGAAAAATTTCAAAGGGAAAGAAACAATAGTGCCGATAGCCGACACCCGACACAATTATCGGAATCGGAGAAACTAAATCACAATGAATATTTCAACCATGCTAAGGAGTTTTCCCCGATCGTCGATTCTCAAAGCATTTTGGCATCGAGAGTTTTCATAATCTATTTCAAAGAAGGCACGCGATAGGTTTATCCCCTGTCGCTGAACCCCGAATCTGCTTGATATACATGATTAGACCCCTTGTCCTCATATACCATGAATCTTTTCCATATTGGATAACCTTACGATTTAAGTTTTACCCCGAGTCATTTTTTGTTTCCCAAGGTCCACATCGCACCCAGGGTTAGTTTTTTCATGACAGCATAAGACAAGAAAAGATATGGATGGAGAACACATGAAATGCATACACAAAGAAAGGAAAAATACATCCAACTTCTACAACTAGAATCCTTTCATCAGAAGTTTCAGGACTTTTGCATTAGATTGAGCTTAAATTACATACAATAGACACTGTCTACGTTATTTGGTCAGGTTAGGATTTCTTCAAAACTGGAAAGATCCGCGCCACGTATAAAATACAAAATAGAATTAGTTAATCATCTCTCTTTTGTGCACTTACAAGGTCCGCGAGGGATTTCTCTCCGACTTCTTCACGTTCTCTGAGATATCTCGCATTCTATTCTTCCGATGTCCTATGTGCTTCATGAAAATGGACGATGGTATCCAGTGCTTCACGAAAATGTCTCTTAAGCCATGTCACATTACCTTCATCTCCCTGTGATGTCGACGCCTCAAGGGTCTTTGTTGCCAAATGTCGCCTTAATTCTCTGTTTTCTTGGTAGAGTTCAACGATGGCAAGTTGTGCTTGTTTTAGCTGCTGAGTCGGCTCTCGAATGTCAGCACCCGCGACATCTATCCTCCTCATTCTGCTCCCATTGTCCCGAATTGTGCCTTCGACAAGCTGTAACTGAATAACATGCATGAGTGATTCCTCAGTGACTGATATGGCATGCGGCTCGATTGGGACTTGGGTTTTCCCAATTGCACTATTCTTCCTCGGCCTGACCCTTCTCCAGGGTATCTGTTGTTGGGGAAGTGGTCCTTACAACGTCCTTCCTTTTGGAAAAATTGCTTCCACTTCAGCCTTCGTGCTGTGTGATATCATCGTTTCTGCGTGTAGGTGAGAATCTCCCTTTGAAACTTCAGATGTGCCCGTTGCGAGTGAAAAAAAAGCCCAGTCGCTCTGGGGCTCAGTCATGGCACTCCTACTACTTTGCATCCCCCTTATTATGTTCTGAGGAGTTCCCATGGTGAAAAATGCATATGTCTTAGGTGAGAATCCGAGGTGGACAACTTGATCAATCTAGGCTCATGAGATGAATTATCGATAGTGCATAAGCTCGACTGGTAAAGTAGAATGCATGCAGAACACCTATAATTTATAACAGAATGAGAAGGAAGTTGAAACATGCCAGGGAACATTGAATTCATGGCGATGGGATGTTTGGAAGCAAATTGAAGATTTTATGTGGCACATTCATGTGACAAGTACTTTGGGGGGCATGTAATATGAAGCCGAAAGGAGTTGCAGGGCATGCGCAATACGAGCATCGTAATTTTTCATTCTTCCAGTCTTCATGATGATCTGATGATGGTGGATGCACTTATTGACGTGAATTATGGTTAAACAACTTGCCTTGACCCAAGGCATTTAACGACTTCCCTTATGACAGAACCTGACTCTTTTGGAACATACCCATAATCTCAACGCATGTTTGACTTTGACATCCTTTATCGACTCCAAGGGCCAACCAACCACTGGTTTGACGTCGACTCTAATGTTATTCCATACGCAATATTTCATGCTATGGAACATGAACTTAACCCGACTAAGGCCCACGTTAATGGGAGAAAATGACAGAGCTAACGGAAGTAAAGAAAGAAAATCAAAAGCTGTAGAGATCCCGTGAGTATCAAATAATTAGGTTTAGCAAGCTTCACAGGTATGTACTAGTCTAGATTTTTCATGCGAACATTTCATACACATATTTTACCAAGTGTTTCTCTATACACAGTCTCTAAAGGATTTTATCTTTGCCGGAAATAAATCAGTCGGGTGTGGGGCAAAATGGCCCAGAAACCTCATAGGGAGATTCAAGAAAATGGGCCGAGAGTGAGAGGAACTAGGTCAAAATAAACAATGCAATGAAGGATATTGTACTCCCCAAGTTTGGCACACCCGACGAATTCGTCAAATTGCATGACATGGTCAAATCGCACATCGACCAAGATTCATCATGGGTCGAAGAAATAACAAAGGTGACAAACACAATGCCAGTTCAGATATGACAGTTTATGGAACGCCCGGTCAGATCTTGGGTAGTGCTGCAACAATTATGTGCCAGTATAGTCAAGTATCGGGCACATGTGATAGAGATACGATAAATTCATGAAGCCCCTATGGAACAACATATATTTCCATACGCCAACACCTGCGAGGAGTTGCTCATCAACTGGTCAGAGTATGAGAAGATTCACCCTTTTAAAGTGATATCTTGAGATGACTCTTAGACAAACTGTTAGGAGAGAACGCCACATGGAAATTTTTGTTTTACTTTAGATGTTAGTTTTATTTAATTTCATGTTATAAATAAGGGCATCGACCGATTAGTTGGAGATCGATGGTTGTTGCAATAAACTCTCATTTCTGGTTTTGTTAAGAACTATTTCCGAGCTACCGTTAATTAAGAAGTCCTTATGGACCAAAGGCAAGTTTATGTTTTCATCAAATGCATGTATGATTGGACGTGGAGAAGAACTATTTCCATTCTCGTCTCATGAATGGATGATGTAATGAGTAAGAGCTATTGAATCTATTGTTAAGTTAATTGATGCAATGTTTTACATTTCTTTTCTTTAATGATGAAGATGAATCCTTGTGTTATTATGTGATGGATGATTAGAGTTAAGTGAATTATTTTACTTGCCATTATTTATCGCATATGTGTTTTATTTCTGATGATTAGTATCTCAGTCAGTAATTGGATACTCACATGGTTAACGTATTAGTACTAGGCTTGTGGTATAAAATTGGTGTATGCATGCTTGAGTAGCGGGTTATCTCAAGCTCATCCTATTCTCTAGTAGTTAAAACCTTTTCCCATTTTGTTGTCAAGTTGGTTTATACCGGCTTCCATATTATATCAGTCCCACCTAAGAGAAAATACAAAAAAGAGAAATTCCAAAATGAAGGAGGCGCCTTCGCAAGAAAATGTAAATCTCATCGATTAGTTGGCCAGATCACAAGATCTGGAGAACCATTCCATTATTAAATGATGCAGATTCTAATTGGGCCTCGGTGGCGGGTTTGGTTCATGTTGTTGAGTAAAGGGATCTAGCACCCATCAACAAAATCGGTGCTAGAAAGAGGGCCTAAGAATGAACGACTAAACACATATTCCACATAATATTTCAAATAGCCTATATATTCAAAACAACCCACATGCATGGCTAGTCATTCCCAAGACAATGCACACACATTGAGTACTCCTGAAATGAGTAACTCACCCCAACCTGAGGAATAATGCTTGTTCCTTGGAATACCTTATGCTCTCACTCATGAGGAATTAAATCAATTCAGAAGAATCACAAGAGAATACACCTGACATATCTCTAACCTTGTGGTTAACAACCACAATAGAAGACCTAATAGATTTTGCAATCACCGAAATCAAACATCCTCTTAATCTGATCCCTGAAACACCAGCCGACGACGTCTCTAAACCAGATGACAACAATGACCATGATGAAGAAATGTGAAACCCACCTCAGAGAAATCAACCTTGGTTGGCCATAGATTCTTTGGCCATCCCAGGGAAAGTCCATAACCTTCCCTGACATCCAGAGAAGTTACTTCCTAAGTTTGACCCCGAGATCTCAGGATTTCCTGAAGGTCATATCAAGAAATTCATACTAGCTATTAGACTTATGAATGTCCAACATGAAGATATAGTATACAGGTTGTTCCCCTACACTTTTGAGAATTCATCTTCCACGTGGTATTTTAATCTACCCTTAGGATCCATAACTAGTTGGATGAAGTTTTAGAAAGACTTATTGGATAAATTTGCATAAGAGACTACTACAGGAGCTCTGATGGCTGAATTGTTCGCCGCCACCATGAGTTTGAAGTAAAGGGTCAAAGACTTTAATCAAATATTCACCACCATATTAAACAAATACCATCTCGAAGCTAAACCTACTCAGGAGTTGCAAATCGAAGTATATTCTAATGCTCTCCCAGCTTCTATTTCTATGTTTGTGAAGAGGGATACCAACCTAACCCTAGCTGATAATTTTGAAGAAGCCAAAACGATAGAGTTCCAGATGAAAGGGTGTAAATAAGGCTAGGTCTCTTTAGTTAAGAAGGATGTTGAACCTCCTCCTAGAAGAGGACTCTTGTTAACTAGGCCCACAGGGAAACAAACATAACAAGCTCCTGAAAAGGGTAATTGAGACATAGAATACCTACAACGCATGGTCAAGAAGTTATCAAATCAGATCATAGACATGAAAATAAGTGCAGGGGAGGGAAACCAAGGCCAAAGGCCAATAAGCCTTTCTTTAAAAGGAACCCATCGTTTAAAGAAATTGAACCTCCCCCGACTAACTTAAATATCGATCTAGGAAATGTAGCATCTGATTCTTTCTGCACTTATCACCAGGAAAACCACTCTGAAAGAGATTGCCCTCAATGGGTGCATGTCATGAATTTGATGGCCAATCAGTTTCTAGATGAAGTCTCCCTAACCGAACAACCAAGCAGTTCAATTATGAATGTTGTTGATCAAGAAGATATTGATGCACTAGAAGATACATCCATGCTGATATGGGATCCCGACCTAATCATGCCTTCTAATGAATTATTTGAGTCTCAAGAACCACCCATAGAGGTCTCGGTCATGCAAATGCGTAGTAAGGGTCCACCTGTCTCGAAAGATATTGCTACTACCCAAACTTCGGGGGGAAAGACAACCCCCAATCACTCGAAAGAACATTTTTCTCCCCATAAGAACCCTATAAGCATTCATACCTGAGAATCACCCAAATTGGTTTACAACGTAGTTGAATATTTGAAGAAGTTGAAGACTAACACATCAATTATGGACATATGTAGAATCCCTCAACAAAAGGACTTCCTGCTACAAGCTTTGAGATCAATAAAAAACCCTACAACAAGCAATGATTAGGAAATAAATCTAACTCCCACAGACCTAGGGAATAAACCAACTATAAACGCATGCTCAGAAGATAATAAGGGAAAACCTTTTGTCCCACCATTCCTTTTAATGTTTGAAGTCTTCAATGGGAACCTCCATAACTATTTGGTCGATTCAGGAGCATCTTCCAACTTTATGCCCTTATCTATTTGCAAAAAATTAAATGTCGTTCCTCTCAAAAGTGATAAACATGTAATACAACTAGATAGAACCCAGGTCAAAGTCATGGGAGAACTCAAAGATGTAATGATCATAATAGCAACACATCCTAATTTTGTACAAGTGATTGACATAATTGTAGTAGATATCCCAAAAGATTATGGGTTACTGCTAAGCCGAGATTAGTCTGAGAATTTAAATAGATACTTTAGTATAGATTGGGCACACCTTTGGCTACCACTGAAAGGATACAAAATTATGATCAGAATTGATAGGGAAAGGTATCTGAAACATACTGTCACTGACCTAGAAACCCTAAACAAACCCCCATCGACAGACTTCCCTGTGATAGGCAATTATTCGTCTGATTCCTACTTCAAAAAATTCTCCCCTCTCTCACTTGATGTCCCTCTCACTCAAAAATCTGAAATGGTTTTTCAAAATAAATCGTCGATACCGACAGAGGAAACCTCTTCTGTCAAGAACCTGTGCTAGAAATCACAGAACAAAAGATAGGAGAGTAAGAAAGTAATAAGAAAGAAGAAGTGGATAACTTTCGTTCATAAATTTGGACCATATACTTTGATGGATCTAAGTTACAGGAAGGATCTGGGGCAGGGTGCATCCTCATTGATCCCAAAGGAAAACGTCATTTCCTGTCCTATAGACTAGAATTCGAATGCACAAACAACATCGTCGAGTATGAATATCTAGTACAGGGGTTAAAGAAAGCCATAGACTTAAACATCAAAGAATTGAAGGTTTTCAGAGATTCTGAGATTATCATTAGACAAGTAAGGAATACTATACATTTCAATTCCCCACACTTAAACAATTATCAACAGTAAGTGCATAGGTTAATAGATCATTTTGAAGCTTTCAATATTACAATGATCCCCAGAGCAAAGAATATCCTTGTTGATTCCCTGGACACAGCTGCTTCAAGGCTATCACCTCTAGACAATTATGAAGCTTCTCGATTCATTGTAGAACTATTATATAAGCCCTCTATGCCCAACAATATTTCTAATTGGAAGGTTTTTGAGGGAGATGAACACATTATAAACTTTCTAACTAATCAGGAAAATTTTAAGGATTTGGCCATTGACGATGAAGCATTCCAAGAACATTCGATGGAAACTGACCTTCATATAAATCAACCTATCGACAAATCAAAGTCTCACACGATACTGAACAGGATAGCCAACTTAGAAAACCTGTTTGATATAAAGGAACAACTTAAGGGGCCCAAAAATGCTAAGGCCAGTAGGTCTTGTCCCATGTATGAAACTATAAATCTCGGAACCTCGGAAAACCCAAAAAAAAAAAAATCTCGGTAAGACTATATCTAAAAAGGAAAGGAAGGCTTATCTCAAAATGTTCAAACAATATCAAGATGTCTTTGCATGGTCCTATTGAGATCTGAAAACTTATGATACCTGTATCATTCAACACACTATACCATTAAATCCTAAAGTGAAACCCTTCCAACAGAAGCTCTGGAAGTATCACCCATCCCTGGAACCTCTCATGTGTTGGGAGTTGAAGAAACTTTTAGATGCCAAGATTATATTCTAGGTTAGGCATTTTGTGTGGGTAGAAAATTTGGTTCCTGTAAGAAAAACGTCGGGAGAAATCTGCTTATGCATATATTTCAGGAACCTTAACAGAGCTTCAGAAAAGGACAACCACCCAATCACATCGATGGAGCAACTCTTGTAGACTGTGTCTGGCTCTGAGATTTTCTCTCTGCTGGACGGTTTTTCAGGTTACAACCAAGTTCTAGTTTCAGAAGAAGACCATTTGAAAACTACCTTTCAAACCAAGTGGGAAACTTTTGCTTACAAACGCATGCCCTTTGGGTTAATCAATGTAGGGGAAACCTTCCAAAGGGAAATGGATGTAGCATTTCGAGGATTGATCAAAAAGTGTGTGGTAGTGTATCTGGATGATGTAACTGTGTATTTGAATAACAGAGAAGATCACATCCAACATTTAACCCAAATTTTCGAAAGGTGTAGAAAATACGGTATATCTTTAAACCCTAAGAAAACTATATTTGGTGTGGAAGAAGGAAAACTATTAGGTCATATTATATCCCAAGCAGGCATTCGCATAGACCTTGAATGAGTCAAATCTATAACTCATCTCCCATTACCTCACAAAAAAAGGCAATGCAATATTTCTTTGGGAAAATTAATTTTGTAAGAAAATTCAACCCCGATTTCTCCGAAACTGTTAGTCCATTACAAAAAATGATCTGCAAAGATGATGAATTTAAGTTGGATGATGAACGAAAGGATGCTTTCAGCATTATTAAAACTTCTATATCTCAATCCCTCGTGTTATGAAGTCCTGATTTTAATAGATATTTCTTCCTCTATACTTTCACCTCCGACCAATCGTCATCTATAGTATTGACTCAGAAGGATGATGGCAACAATGAGGCCCCAGTTTCATTCATGATAACTAACCTCCAAGTACCCTAACTAAATTATCTTGCTATAGATAAATAGGCTCATGCAGTTTATAAAGTAGTAAAACAATTCAGGTCCTACATCCTCAAGAACCATACCAAAGTAATCGTGCCTCACCCTGCGGTCTAATCCCTATTCACTCAAAAGGAGATGGGGGAAAGAAGAGGAAAATGGATGGTAGTAGTCCAAGAATTTGATCTAGATATAAATCCTACCAAACTATTTAAAGGGAAAGGATTATGCAAATTGACAACTGAGGCTCAAGACCAAGTAAATGAAGACTCTGTATGGGAGAATGAAATGGCATTATGGTGTGGTGAAGCTTCATACATTTCCCCAGGGAAAGAGTCTTGGTATGAGAAATTGACATATCTCCTGCATCATGGGGCTTGACCAGAAGACCTAAACCCCAGGGAAAGGAGAGCTCTCAGTTTAAAATATGCACATTATCGTCTCATAAATTCGGTACTCTTCCAAGTTAATTATGATGGGGTACTTTTAAGATGTCTCAAATGTGAAGATGCAGACAAAGTTCTAACGGAGCTCCATGATGGCCCTGCCGATGGAAATTTTGCAGGAAACACCACCACTCATAAGATAATGAGAGTTGGTTATTATTGGCCCACTTTGTTCAAGGGCGTTCACGTATATGCTAGAAACTGTAAAATGTTTCAAATAAGTGTTGGGAGGGAGAAGAGAGCAACAATTCCACTCCAACCGATAATTGTTTCTAGACCTTTTGAGCAATGGGGGTTAGATATCATAGGGGAAATTACACCAAGTTCTTCAAAACAACATAAGTACATACTTACTTCCACCGATTATTTCACGAAATGGGCATAGGCCATCCCTCTGACTCATGTAAATGAGAAGGTGGTAATTCAATTCATAGAACAACAACTAATCAGAAGGTTCGGTGTCCCTTCTGTTCTTGTTTTAGATAATGCAACTTATTTTTCTTCCACCTTATTAACAAAGTTTTCCCTAGACAAAGGAATCATAATTAGATACTCTGCAAATTATTATCCATAGGGAAATGAAGTAGGAGAATCAACTAATAAGAACCTAGTAAGGATATTGAAGAAAATGGTTGCAGATAACCAGATGAATTGGCATAATCTACTCCACAACGCTTTATGGGAAGATAGGGTCACACCAAAGGAAGCTATAGGAAATTTCCCATATTTTCTGGTATACATACAAGAAGCCATTCTCCTGAACGATATTTATCTCCCATCTCTCCAACTTGCCCAAGATTCCAGAGGATAGCCTTCATCAGTCATGCAATAAAGAATTGACACTCTGCTCATGTTAGAAGAAGAAAGGGAGAAGACTAAGTGAAAGTTCATTGCTCATCAACAGATAGTCAAAATGTGGTTTGATAAGAATAAGGCTGGAGGGAATAATTTTGAAGTAGGAAACTTAATCCTGAAATGGGGCAGAGAAAATGAACCTAAAGGCAAACTTCTAAGTTTCAGAATCTATGGCTTGAACCTTTTTAGGTGGCCGAGAAGATTGGGGCTGGAACTTATCGGTTAAAAAATCTGAGGGGGGAGCCCGAAGCCCTCCCAGTAAATGGCCAAGCCCTAAAACAATATTTCCATCAAAAAAAAATCAATCAAAAAAAATAATAATAAATAAATAACTTTTTATGTTTTGTGTGCGTGTTTTCATGATTTTGGTTTTAGCTAGGTCGATTGCGAAATGCAATTTTTTGTCTTCTTTTGCTATTTGGACTTCTGCGCTTTTGAAGTTTGTGTTTAGCAAGAAAATGGTTGACTCCAAATCATGTGACATAATGAACTCTCTTCATAACTTGTCGCTTACATACAAACACGAGAAGCACTACGGAACCTGCAATTGTTTTGAAGGGATCTATATATAACCCGTGCATATGAAATAATTTGGAGAAATGTCAGAAGTGTCTTCTTAGTGGTTTGGTAAGACCTTAAGGGAAATAAGGAAATCTAGAAAGGACTACATGCACCTCAGAGGCGGAGCTATAAAGTCTCACCTTAACCATCTCATCTTGCAAAATAACAGGCGTCATCCTCTCCCACTCTCTCAGGGAATTATGTCAGAATAAAAGTTAACTATATCAAATGAGCACACAGTAGGGGAGGGTATGAATATATCTCTACCGGGGATATGGATGCTCGTTGGAAGTGGAGCAAGGTATATGACATCGGGGTGACTCCGCCGGGGCTATGGACACTTGCTGGCATTGGAGCAACACCGTATCAAGTGAGTAAACGTAACTAAAGGCTCTGTGCCAATGAATGCTCTACTATTCTCTTGTCAAAAGAGAGCATGAGTCAGGGTTACAAAAAATGAAGGAGGAATAAAGGTTGAAAATCCCACAGGCAGACCCAGAGGCATCAGCCAGAGAACTTCGAATACAAGGGGAAAAGAGGCTCTGATTTAAAACTAGTTAGGTTCTCTACTAGCGTTTGCATCAATCGAGCTCGAAGGAGGAACAAAGATTCTTCTTCGCCCAATAAGTCACCATTTTTTGTGCACTCAACACACCCTAAAAATCCTATGTCAAATTTTAATTTTTGGGTACCACTTGATTCTTTGCACTGTCTAATTCAACTTCATTGTGAAAGTTGTTTCCTGGATTATCTTTTTTTGACTCTCATTAAGTCTTTCAAAGATTACTTGAATCTATGAAAACTCATGAATAAAAAAGACTTAACACTTAATAAATAATCAACAACCATAACATTTCACCCGATGTGCCCAAGATTCGACATAAAAAAGAATTAAAGATAAAATAAAATCATTCGAATAAAATGCAGTCTTCAAGCACCGATCTTCATTGGTATTGGCAAAAGGAAGCTCTCTTTCGTGACAAGCATTACACAAGGATATCGCCGATGGCCGATACCGTTCAGCATCGGTAAAAGATGAAGGGGGAAATTTTTTAAAGGGAAACAAGAAATAGCCCTGATAGCCGACACCCAACGCACTTATCGAAATTGGAGAAACTGAATCACAATGAATATTTCGACCATGATAAGGAGTTTTCCTTGATCACCGATTCCCGAAGCATTTCGGCATCGGGATTTTTCATAAGCTATGTTAGAGAAGGCACACAATAGGTTTCTTCCCGGTTATTGAACCCCGACTCCACTTGATATACACGATTAGACCCCCTATCCTCATCAGCCACGTATCTTTTCCATATTGGATAACCTTATGATTTAAGTTTTACCCCGAGTAATTTTTTGTTTCCCAAGGTCCACGTCACACCCGAGGTAATTTTTTTCATGACAACATCAAAAAAGAAAATATATGGATGGAGAACACAGGAAATGCATACACAAAGAAAGGAAAAATACATCTAACTGCTACAACTAGAGTTAGTTAATCATCTCTCTTTTGTGCACTCGAAAGGTCCGCGTGAGCTTTCTCCCTGACCACTTCATGTTCTCTGAGATATTTTTCATTCTTTTCTTTCGACATCCTATGTTCTTCACGTAGCTGCATGATGGTATCCTGCACTTCCAGGAGCTGTCTCTTAAGACACGTCACATTCCCTTCATGAACCTATGATGTCGATGCCTCAAGGTTCTTTGCCACCAACAAGGATGTCGATGCCTCAAGGTTCTTTGCCACCAATTGCTACCTTAATTCTCTATTTTCTTAGTAGAGATCATCGATGGCGATTTGTGCATATTTCATATACTGATTCGACTATCGAACATCAACACCCATGACATATGTCCTCCTCATTTTTCTCCAACTGTCTCGACTTGTACCTTCGACAGGCTCTAGCCGAATAACACTCTTGAGAAATTCCTCGGTGACCGATCTGGCATGCGGCTCGACTGGGACTTGGGTTTCCCCAATTTCCCTATTCTTCCTCAGCCCACCCCTTCTCTGGGGTATCTAATGTTGGGGAAGTTTTCTTTCCAACACCCTTCCTTTCGATAAAACTACTTCCAGTTCATATTTTGCGCAATGTGATATCATCATTTCCACGTGCAGGTGAGAATCTCCCTTTGAAACCTCAGACGTGCCCGCTGCGAGTGAAAACGAATCCCAGTCACTCTGGGGCTCATGCCCGACACTCCCACTACTTTGCGTCCCTCTTCTTATGTTCTAAGGAGTTCCCATGGTGCATCACTCATCTGTCTTAGGTAAGAACCCGAGGTAGACAACTTTATCAATCTAGGCTCGCGAGACAAATTATCGACAGTGCATAAGTTCAGCTGGTAAAGTAGAATGCATGCAGAACACCTAGAAATTATAACAGAATGGGAAGGAGGTGGAAACGTGTCAGGGAACACTAAATTCATGGCGATGGGATGTTTGGAAGCGAATTGAATATTTTTTGTGGCACATCCGTGCGACGAGTACTTTCGGGGGCATGTAAGGTGCAGTCGATAGGAGTTGCAAGGCATGCGTAATACGATCATCGTAATTTTTCGTTCTTCCAGTCTTCATGATGATCTGGTGATGGTGGATGCACTTGCTGACGTGAATTCTGGTTAAACAACTTGCCTCGACCTGAGGTGTTTAATAACTTCCCTTATGACATGACCCGACTCTTTTGGAGCATACCCGTACTCTCAACGCATGTTTGACTCTGACATCCTTTCCTGACTCCAAGGGCCAACTGGGCACTGGTTTGAATTTGACTCTAATGTTATTATGTACCCTATATTTCATGCTATGGCACACATATGTAACCCAACTAAGGCCCACTCTAATGGTAGAAAATGACGGCGTTAACAGAAGTAAAGAAAGCAATTCGAAAGCTGTAGAGATCCCATGAGTATCAAATAATTGGGTTTAGCAAGCTTCAAAGGTATGTACCAGTATGAATTTTTCATGCTTACGTTTCATACATGTATTTTACCAAGTGTTTCTCTATACGCAGTCTCTAAAGGATTTTATCTTTGCAGGAAATAAATCTTCCAGGTATGGGGCAAAATGGCCCATGAACCTCATCGGGAGATTCAAGAAAATGGGCTGAGAGTGAGAGGAACTGGGTCAAAATCAACAATGTAATGAAGGATATCAGACTCCTCGAGTTTGGCATGCTCGGTGACTTTGTCAACTTGCCCAAAATGGTCAAATCGCACATCGAGCAAGATTCATGATGGGTATAAGAACTAGCAAAGATGACAAACATAGCTTCAGGTCAGGGACAACAATTTATGGAGCGCCCGATCAGAGCCTGCATAGTGCTACAACAATTAAGTTCTAGAATAGTTAAGTATCAAAACATGCAATAGAGATAAGAGAAAATCATGCAGCCCTGATGGAACAACATAGATTTCCATACACCAACACCTGCGGGGAGCCGTTCATCAGCTGGTTGGAGTACAAGAAGATTCACCCTTTTAAAGTGATATCTTGAGATGAATCTTAGACAAACTATTAGGAGAGAACACCACGTGATAATTTTTGTTTTAATTATCTGCACCTTAGCCATTATTTTTAGTTAATTTTGTCTTATAAATAAGGGTATCGACCGATTAGTTGGAGGTCAATTGTTGTTGTAAGAAACTCTCATTTCTAGTTTTGTTAAGAACTATTTTCTAGCTACCATTAATTGAGAAGTCCTTCTTGACCAGAGACAAGCTTATGTTTTCATCAAATGCATGTAGGATTGGACGTGGAGAAGAACTATTTCCAATCTCGTCTCATGAATGGATGTTGTAACGAGTAAGAGCTATTGAATCTATTGTTAAGTTATCTGATGCAATGTTTTACAGTTTTTTTCTTTAATGATGAAGATGAATCCTTGTGTTATTATGTGATGGATGATTAGAGTTAAGTGAATTATTTTACTTGCCATTATTTATCGCATATGTGTTTTCTTTCTGATGATTAGTATCTCAGTCAGTAATTGGATACTCACATGGTTAACATATTAGTACTAGGCCTGTGGTATAAAATTGGTGTGTGCATGCTTGAGTAGTGGGTTATCCCAAGCTCAGCCTCTTCTCCAGTAGTTAAATCCTTTTCCCGTTTTGTTGTCAAGTTGGTTTATACCAGCTTCCATATTATATCAGTCCCACCTAAGAGAAAATACAAAAAGAGAAAGTCCAAATTGAAGGAGACGCCTTCACAAGAAAACATAAAGCCCATCGATTAATTGGCCAGATCGTAAGATATGGAGAACCATTCCACTATTAAACACTGCAGAGTCTAATTGGACCTCGGTGGTAGGTTTGGTTCTTGCTATTGAGTAAAGGGATCTAGGACACATCAACAAGTTCATCAGGAATTACGCAAGTATAATGACCCCATTGGAGAAGTTATTGAATAAAGATGAATTTTTCCACTAGAACCCCGAATGTGACCAATCCTTCAATGCATTGAAAGAAAATTTAAGCAATGCTCCTATTATGACATATCCTAATTGGCATGTTGAATTCCATGTTCACTTTTATGCTTATGGTACAAAAATGGGTGTTTTCCTCATGAAAACTGGAGAAGGAATCATAGATCACCTTATCTATTTTTCTAGTATAAAGTTTTCAGAGGTCGAGCACAACTACACCACCACAGAAAAATATGGTTTATCCATGGTGTATGCCTTACACAAATTCATACGTTATTTATTAGGAGGCCATTTTAAGTTTTTCATAGATCAATCAACTTTTAAGTATTTGGTTGATAATATTGTGTTAGAAGGAAGAATTTGCAAGTGGATTTTACTATTTCAAGAGTTTTCCTTTGAAGTCGTTGTAAAACCAGAAAAATTGAATGTTGGCCCTGATCATTTATCTCAGATGGAATCAGGAGAGGCTGGAATAGTTGTAGATGAACAACTCCCATATATTGATTTGTTTAAAATTGAAGTTGTTCTATACTATATTTATGATATTTCCCTATTCCTGAGCATTAGTGTCTTCCCTAATGGTTATTCTATAACACAAAAGAGGCATTTGGTGCTTCGTGAAGTATAATTCCAATTGATTGTAGGTGAACTATATAAATTAGGATTGGATAATGTTATTAGAAGGTGTTCCCTAGATCATGAAATACTTGATATCTTGTGGGAGTTCCACAATGGATTTGCAGGAGGTCATGTTAGAGGTAAGTTGAATGCACAAAAGATACTTCAAGAAGGATTATGTTGGCCTACTATGTTTAAGCATGTTAAATACTACACCAAAGCATGTGATGTATTTCAAAGAGTTGGTAGACCGTCATGCAAGGATGATTGACCCTTGCACCCTGTTCAAGCACTGCAATCTTTTGAAAAGTGGGTTGTCGACTTCATACGACCTATCAATCCACCATCTAAAAATTCGAAGGAAATATAAATCAATATTACAATAGATTATTTGAACCGTTGGGCTAAGGAAGAACCTGTTAGGGATTGTTCTATAGAAACAACATCTAGGTTCATTTTTTAGAACATTATTACTCTATTTGGGTGTCCTCAAAGTTCAACCAGTGACCAAGGTAACCATTTCATCAGTGGGACAATTTCCACCCTTAATAATTTTTTATTTAGCATCACAAGATCAATTTCTATCACCCGCAATCCAATGGTATAGTGAAGGAATTAAACAAAAATTTGGAGAAAGGGTTGACTAAGATCTATTGTGCTATTCAATATTAATGGGATGAGAGAGTTACAGTTGTTCTTTGGGACTATAGAACTACCAAAGAAGCTACACAAGTATACCCCTTTCCAGTTGTTGTATGGGAGAGAAGCAGTAATACCAGCTAAGTTTATCACTCCAAGTATATACATTGCACAAGTCACTCACATGAAAGATGATAAATTAGTTTTAGAATGAGTTGCAGAGCTATTAGAATTGGATGAAACAATATTTTTAGAAAATTTCCATCAGACTGTGGAAAAGGATAGATAGAAATCTCAACATAACAAGCATATCAAGACCAATATTTTTGTGCAAGGTGATTGAGTATTTATTTATGATCGTAAGTATCAAATGAATCCAGGAAAGCTACATATGCACTGGCTTGGAACATTTATAGTTGTGGAAATTAGAGAGTCTAGAGTTGTTAGGATGCTGCAACTAAATGGTGTTCTTTGTTCAGGATGGGTGAATGGAGCATGCTTGAAGCTCTATAATGTTTCTTATTAAATAAATTTTCTTTGCACTCCTATCAAAAGGGGTGAATAAAGAAGGTAGGTTTCTTTTCAATTTCGTCATTTTTCCTTATTGTCAATAAAGTAGTGACGTGTCCAACTATCACTCCCCCTAAGGTCTAGTTGTCATTGTTAGTTTGTCTAGCTTGATTATGAGAGCTTCGAACCTATGACCTTGGGTCTATGTCACAATAGATAATAATCATATCTAAAATACTAAACCTAC
>SNQJ01S0040350.1:57130-69991 GCA_010110895.2 Picea sitchensis
CTTAGTCAACGACCAATGATGGTTTGTCATCTGTTGAGCACAAGGTCACTTATAAATGATGTAAATAGGACCAGGGTAAAACTCTATGTCATAATCTCAAAGCAATGAGTCATAGTTGATAAGAGAATACCCTCCAACAATAAGTTAATGAGGACCTTCTATACTAGCACAAGTGAGATACAAATATACTTGTGAAACTAATAAGTACTTGACTGAAACGGGAAGGATGACTCAGAAAGTCAAGGATTTATATAGAATGGTTGACTCGGAATGAAACTTCCCTTAGACAGAAGCACGCCACATTATTTGAATAATACATAGTGAAAAATAAACTCGCATACATTTGTGACATAGGAGGCATCAACAAATTCTCCCTATGACTAGAAGAATAACCAGTAAGAGGAGATTATGCTAAAAAATGAGAAAAAATGCCTCCTAAAGCCATACTAAACCCAATGATATTGAGACATTGACTCAAATATTGTGCTTTGTTCAAGGGTGAAAAGAGTGTTTCCAAACAAAAGAGATAGATTCTTTGCCCCCTCTTTTTTTGTTTTTTGATTTTTTTGTCTTTTTCATATTATTAAAGCATAAAAAGGAATAAAAGAATGCTATAGTAAAATGGATGAAATGAGTATCACATATAACAAAAATAGTTCTATAGCATAAGGAAAATACCTATGCTCAATGCAAGGAAAACATGTGTAGGATATGGACACTCGACGAAACATTTCCTCAAGAGATACAGGTGTCAAGTTGCAAGGATAGTATTGCAAGGTAGGTAATTTTCAAGAATCCATATACAATGGGCTACATAACAACAAGTTGAAGATAACATTTGGCCTAAAAAGTGCGAGGGTTAAAAACGCAATGCAACTACAACTCAACACACTAAATTTCTATAACTCGTGTAGGTAACTGACCAACAATATATGAGAAGAATATATGAAGATTTGACACAAATTCATGGCAAGCTTCTGCACCTATGGAAAAATTGCAACATGAGTGCCAAAATGGATAGGAAGGTACTAACTAGGACACTTGTGAAGAGGTAAGCTCTACCATACATAAACGACACCTTTAGAGAATATTGAAGGTATAATGTCACAACGAATGGGATTGACCCTATGGAATGGAAGGTATAATGTCACAACAAATGGGATCAATACAGATAAATGCATAACGTAGGAGGAATCGAACCAACCCTGTATACCAGTAAGGAGCACAATACATGTCGCAAAATCCCTAAAATGCCAACATATGTAGAAACACACAAAGGAGGGAGTCCCATAGGTATTAGCCAGAAAAGATTGAGAAGAAATAATGAGGCTTCAATAAAAAATCATGGAGGTATTGAATGATATTCCCAAGCCTAATAGGAAACTTTCAACATGAGCGCCAAATTGAAAAGGGGTTCTAAGTAAGGAACCCATGGAAGTTAGGCTCTACCATTAACAAAATGATATTTCAAAAAGTAGTTAGATGGGTTCATATCACAATTTAATGAGGTCAACCCTTGGGCAAAGAAGAAACTGCAAATTAAAATGAAAAATGCAAGGTGGGTAAGACCTATTCAAATATGTCAGTTGTACCAAAACATTACCTTCCCATTGTCTTGGAAAAGACTTAGTCAATCGGAAAAAGGGCCAAAAACCACCCTAAGTATACTTCTAAAGCCTGAAATGTGAGAAAACCACTACAAGTCCCATTAAACATTAGTCCAATTAAGAAAAACATGACAAAGCTATAGTAATTGGGTCAAAAATGGACATTAGACAGTAAAAAACTCACCATTTTACCATGTTATTGTCAAAATTTACAAAAGTTTAACCTTTTTGGTGAAAACCCTTTCAACTTCAAACAAAGATTTTTGAGAGCTTGGAGCAATGGAATCACTCACAACTTGGACCAAGTAAGTTTCAAACTCTACTATTCATTTTCATCCATTTCATTTTCAAATTGTGTGAGAAATTGAGGAGCGTGGTTCTCTTTTTCTTCCATACTCTACATGTATGCGATTCAACTTGGGATGAATCATGTATATACGCTATTCGACCAAAAATGAATCATATATATATATATATATATATATATGCGAGTGTTATAACTGTGAATATTGTATACGTTTGAAAAAAATGAAAAAAAGAAAATTACTAACTCTCTTCATCTTCACAATTCACATGATGTATGTTCAGTGGAGAGAACATGAACATGAGGCTGTTGATAATTTTTTGTAGGAAGATGTTGATGAAATTGAAGCCCTACATAGATGTGGTATGTATAAATTTTTCCAAACAAGTAACATGCAAGCACAAAGATGGTTACTAAAATTTCTCATAAACTACTGACATCCAGATAGAGAGGCATTTATGTTCGATGGAAAACCATTGACCATCATATTGGAGGATATATATTTCATTACAGACCTCTCTATCTATTTCATTACAGGCCTCTCATGAAGAGGAGAGGAAGTGAACCTGAGAACCCAAGGAGGCCTTGGGTTAACCATAGAATGTTATATAGCCACATATTATGAATTTGGCACTGTAAAGGTGGGTTCAGAAGTACCCATAAAAAACATATAGAGCTTAAACATGAAATACCATCCTGTATACCATGACTCATATTGTAGGATCGACATCTTTACACTAGGAATCGTGATCTCAAACACAATATGGCATTGAGTGTCTAAGACCGACAATGTTTGAATGGAGTAGTACTATGATAAAATGTATGAGGACACAACTGATAGACTGCAAGTTGCAGAAGAATAAAAACTTTGGGTTTAGAAGTGTTCTATGTGCCTTTTTCTTTGATAGAGTACTGGACATAAGCCTAAGGACACATGTGAGAGAACACCAAATAACATGGACAACATTAATATGATGGATATATCTATTGCTCCTTAGGTTTTTCTTACCAAATAAAAATGCCAAGGCACCCAAAGAAACCCTTGAGAAGCCTCTTCCTTCTTTAGTCTCTCTTAGAAAAATCTAGGATCCAGAGGGGGTATCCTTTTGCTAAATTAAATATGAAGGTAGATTAGATGTAAAGAAATATCATAATCAATTAAAATATCCAATAACATCATTGTGGTAATAAAACAAGGCAACTTTATCCAATGAGTATCAGACTATATCAAATAAAACAAGATCTTAGTTTAGTTCAACTTAGAAGAAAATAAACCAGATCCTATCACTTCATGGTTAAGAAGCATTTTCTCAAAGATAAAGTGATCATAGGAAAATAAATAAAATAAAATAACTAGTGCCATTATAAAAAGATTCCATGAACAACATCTGCATCATATACAATAGTGAATACTTGGTATGTTAGACAAACATATATCATTCATATAAAATAGCAATAGAAAGACAATGTCAAGCCAACCATGTTTGTTGACATGAAAACCATCTTTCTAAAATGAATACAATTTAAAGGATGATCATGTCAACCCAATGACAAAGATTCATATTGTAATCAATTGATATACAAGAGAAGTAAAAATAAATATAAACAAAAATAAAACACTGACATAACATAAATGCCATTACAATTTGGTGTCGAATCTTATTTCAAAAATGAAACAAAGATGTTACTAAAGATATGAAAGATCATCATTCTCATGGAAGTGAATTCTCAGAAAGCAATGTATATCTTAACAGGAAATGCTCACCCTTTGAGAGTCTTCAAAATATATTTTGATAGTTCTTTTAGTAACCATCAAATAATTTTCTTGAAACTAACTTTGAAATAGAAGTAAATTAAAAAAAAAAAAAACTATTTTTTCCTCTCTACTTTGGACCAACTTGAATTTTCTTAATTAAAGGTAAATGGCTAGTTGTCGGCTCCTCAATGATAATCTTCTTCCCTTTGTGTGTCGCTCCTCTTTGACTTTGATGACCGGTTTTAACAATATCATGAGTTACTTTAGTGGTTCCTTTATCTTCGTCCGTTTGAATAATCATTTTGTGAAGAAGCTTTGTTGGGATGAGATTGAATTTGAGCATTTCGTTCCATTCAGTGTTCGAGGAAAATGGATATTTCAACATATTTTTGTACAAAACTTCAAGTTCCATGGATAAATAATAAGGACTAGCAGGTTGGATGATTAACAAAATAGTGAGCATCAACAAAATAGTAAAATACTTTCCCAAAGAGTTAACAATAGTTTTCCTAGAGAATACTTTGTTTTCACTAATGTCGAACTACCTATTATCTTTCCAAGCGACCAAAATCTGTATATAGGCTTCCTTAGGGTGACCAAAATCTGTATATAGGCTTCCTTAGGTTGAAGCAAAGAATCAATTGTTGAGGGAGATGGTAAACAATTTTTTCTAAACTTTTGAATTTTTTTTACCCTAATTATCACATGATGAACTTATTCAATCTTTTAACCAATGCTTTGAGCATCTCCCCCTTTTCTATGACATTTATGACTTTAATACAACACCAAATCTATCTCATTACCCGCTTAATATTTTAACTCCTAATCAGAAGAGAATTGATAAACTCAATAATATTTGCATCCTAAGGAATCTTCTTTTCAATTTTAGATAGATGATTGTTGATATCAAGCTATGCATTTTTTATCGTCATTATTTCACATAATTTATATGTTGGACATAGTGTCATTAATGTTTTTTCATTGATGTCAAACAATATAACAGTTAGCAAAAAATGTTAGATAGTATGCAAAGATTAAATCCCAGGAGGGTTAGCTTAACGAAGATCAAAGCTCCGAAGGAAGAGCACATTGTAGAAACATTGTCGCCTGATCGATTGAAATACTACTTAATTCGGACGATACACGTAGAAAGGTGAGAAGCCTTAGTATTCGTCTGATCAAGAAATTGATGGCGTTGATCATCTCATGTAATGGACGCCACTATATGAGTGACCGTGGACTTAAGGATCATTGAGGATTGGTCAACGATCATATCAAGTTGTGACCGTCAGATATGCAAGCAAGATCAACGAAAGGGATGGATTACGGAGAGAAAAAACACAATTAAACAATGTTTTATTCCCAATCCCACAATGAGTCTAGATTGTTAGATCTCATCGAATCAAAGATCAACGAATATGGTTTATCTTACCAAAATGGTTAGATTAAGTCAGACCGTTGGATATGCAAGTGCCATATCAATGACAGGGATAGATTGTGAAGAGAGAAAGGAGAATTAAATAACGCATATTTCTAATAATATCGCACTAGTCAAGACCATCAATCTTATAGATTCAAAATATCAACCACTATGGTTGATCCACCAATAATCACACAACCACCATGGAGTTTACGATGAATTAAACCATACTCGCAGTTATGGTTCCATTAACCACACGTATCGGCCGGATCGAGGAAAGTAGAAGGATAGAATAAGTAAGGGAAAAGGCCCGAATAGACAAAATCCCGACGGACGTTGGATCGTGTTAAAACCTTTCGGGTTAAAGAATGACCACTAGATGCAGTCAAAGTTACTCGAGGATTATAATTCGAGGAATATCACTTCTGGGAGAAAAGGGTTGAGAACAAGTAAGATCACCAAAAGGCCGGCATCAAGAAAATGTGAATCGGCTCGACATGAAAGGAAACACTGAGCTATCGACCGTCAGATCATGTTTTAGTTGAAGGACGGAGTAAGCCACAAATGTACTGAAATAAATGTAAGTCGTCTGATATGAGGAATCATTTTGGAAGATATCTTGACCTTGTGATCAAGGAAATTAGAAGGACACGATAAGCATGGCCAAAGGCCTGAAATCTTGAATAGTCAAATTCCTGACGGTCGTTTGATCATGTTAAACCTTTTCAGGTTAAATAATGACCATTGAATGAAGTCAAGTTACTCGAGGTTTACACTTCAGGGAATCTCACTTCGGGAGAATTGGGAAGTGGAGAAATTGAATTACCCGAAGTCCCGAAGGTCAAAATGAATAAGGAATGTTAGATCTGGACAATACATGATGACCGTCAGATTAGGATGATGGTCGACTTTAGCGCCGACTACTTTAGAAAAATGGAGTCGAGAACATGTAAAATCACCCAAAGGATGAAGTTCCGAAGTCACGAGGTTAATAAACGTAGCACTCATATTGAGAGCCCACGTCATTAATAGTGACATCAACAAGGACATGTGGAATAGTCAAATAATGAAAAGTGTCAAGATGAAATCAACATTTCAGGTACATGTAAATCACAAATCTGAGTGACACATGATAGCCACTCAACCCGTGCCATGTCAACAATTGATGTCAGAAAGTTATGTCACTCCAGGAGTTTTACTTCGGGAGTTTCACCACCAAAAAATGACCTAAGTCCCGAAGTCCCGAAGTGGACATGAGTCATCCAATCTGAAGAACACTTCGAGAAAATTCTCAATCGTTGATCAAGTATAGTGGAAGGATAGTGTAAGTGGAAGTGTTAATTAACAACAAGTGGTCTCCACTGCCTATGACTTATTTAGCAGGTGATCACTCTAGAGGAAAATGGAGCAATGATTATCCTAAGTCCCGAAGTCCTGAATGTCGAAGTTCTGAAGTGGACATGAGTTGTTCGATCTGAAGAATACTTCGGGTGCATTCTCATCCATTGAAGATTTTGGACACACGTATTTTATTCAGGATATTTGTAAAGAGGGTGGAAGTCATGAGGGTTGGAGTGCCGAAGGACCGACAGTCGTCCATCTCATCGGGAGATTTAAATGTGACTGTTGATTTTATTAAGTGATCAAGCGCTCGCTTGGCCTAGCGCTTGATCACTGCTTGTGGTCATATGGAATAAATAAACAAGGGGTGAAATAAGAAGCAACACTTAAATTAATAATCTAGTGGTCCTATGCATATGGTCATATGTAAATGGTTTGAAGGAAGCGCCTCAGCAGAACTCGGTTTCTGTAATATTTGAAGAAATATGGAATCGAGTTAAAAGGAAATTGATCCATACATGTGATCTATTTACGAAAAGAACTCTCACTAAGTTAAAATAATTAACATTAATGGTTGAATAATAACAGTAATTATTGTTAATATTAAAATGAAAAGGTGCGATGGTCCAAACAAAGGGATACAATGTTTCATGGCTCACACCAGTTGGAAGAATATATAAATGAGAAAGAGTAGTGAGAAGGAGGTGTGTTTGTAGTCCATATAAGAATATCAAAACAAAAGCAGAGCTCAAGAAAAAGAATTGTTGGTTCTAATGGGCCTGTCAATGTCTTATTGAAGATCAAGAATAGAAGAAAACAGAGCAGCAGTTATGCAATCCAGTATTTTATATAGAAGAACTTTATTGGACTACAAAAGATTCAGTGAAGATTAAATGACAGAAGCCAGAGAGCATGAGATGAAGTTTGACTACAGATAACCAGAAGACCATACAAGCAAAGGTTGCAGCAGACAAGTAGAAGGTATATCAGTTAATGATTCTAAGAAGACTTGAAGAATTGAGAGTATCTATGTGTGTTTATAAAAACCTAGAATAGAGTACAATAAAAGTTTTATAAGTGTTATAACCTGCATAAAGGGAGGAAGGGTGGAGCAAGGGAAAACAAGTTGAAGTCAATAAGTCAAATCAGATAGGACTTATGTTAATGTCTGCATGAATCAAATTCAATGAAGAGCATCAAAGATTGAATTGAATTGTCAAATTAAGGGTGGTTGGGTGGTGCAAGGGCATGTTGGAGCCTGCATGGGAGTTGGTGCTTCATTGTCAGTTGTAGCTAACTAAATAGGGGGTTGTATCCTCCTTCCAGTTGTAGCCGGTAAATAGGGTGTTGAAGCATCCTTTCAATGGTAGTTGATAAATTAGGGGGGCGTAGCCTCCTTCCAGTTGTAGCTAGTAAATGGGGTGTGGAAGCATCCCTTCAGTTGTAGCTGAAGAAACTTGGGGGCCGTCTCTCCATCAAGTTGTAGCTTGAAAACAATTTTGTAAAAGAACAAATTATTAATGAGAAAAGAGTTGGTGGTTTTCGCTATTGGGTTCCATGATAAAATATTGTGTTTATAAGGGTTTGTTGTTCACCATATATTGATTAATCGAATAATTAATGTGTGTGCTTAATAATGATGGAATTAATAAGAAAAAGTAGGCAATATTGATTCACCCCCCCCTCTCAGTATTGTTGGATATTTCATCAATTGGTATCTGAGCAAGGTTCCTTTAAGAACAGTCTAACAAAATGAAAGCAAGATAAAATTAAGCACACATGGATGGACAAAATATTTACACTGTGAATGGAACTCCAATACTTGGAAAAGAAAATACATATTTTCGAGTACATGAATGGAAATCATCTGAAGGTATTGGGACTTGAAGTATGGAATTCAATGATCATTAATTACTTCCCACCAAACAGAGTAGGTACTCCAGCTCAAAAGAAAGCCAAGAGGTAAATACATGGCAATGAATACAATCCTTTATGGATTACCTATTGATGTCAAAGAGAATATGGTTGAATGTAACTCTGCAAAGAAACTTTGGGATAAGATAAAAAACCTCTACTCAAATGAGAATTCAAATGAATCATTTCAATCAGAACAAAGTTCAATCTACAAAAATTCTAGTGATGAAGATTCTTTTGAAAAAGACTCGGACATTGAAGAAGAAGTCAATCTTGAAGCTGAACTTGAGTGTGCTTTAGATGAACTAAGAAAATATAAACAAAGGTGTAAACAACTAAAGGATCTCATGTTGGATAAAAGGAGGAAACAAGGTTCAAAGAAGAAAGAACTTGAGCAAATCATAGTTGAATTTAGAATCCAAGTCCAACTGGATCAAGAGAGATTGGAATCCTTGGAACAATCTCTTAATAAGGATCAACAAAAGGTCGAAGAGATCAAACAGCAACATCTAGAAAGTGAGGAAGAAAATCAGACCTTAAAAAGACAACTAATGTCCTCACAAGAGGAGCTACACAGTTCAAGAAAACAAGCAACCATTGGCATGTAAGAAGCCACTAATTTAATACAAGAAGTTGTTGGACTCAAGGATCAACTGAAGACTATTGAAAAAATCAAGAAAGGAACTGAATCCCTTGATAAAATTCTCAGTCTAGAAAGATTTCCCTCAAACAAATCTGGCCTTGGATATGACCAAGTATACATTGTTAAAATATCAAGTCCTATTACTCAAATTGAAGTAGAATATGACAAGGGTTGTGATGATACCTCCAAAGAATAAACTATGCAGCAGAAGGATGACAAGAATGCAAACTCCTATATTGAATAATCTGCTCATCCTCCCAAAAGGATGTATTGAATCAAAAGAGAAGATACAAAAGACATTCCTGTCAAGGATGAAGAGGAAGACTTAGCCATCAATAAAGGTAAAGACTCTCCACAATATTCCGATTGCAATAATGTTGATATTGAATTCTCCCCTACAAGTAAAGAAGTAGATTCAGATACAATAGAAGAATGTTTTGATATCACTTATCCCATGGAAGAAGTAGAAGAAGAACTATCTAAGGCCAAACAAAAAGTTGATTGGAGTCTCTATGAATACCACTATGACCATAATTATTCATACCATAGTTTTCTTCATGACTACACTAAAGCATTTCTTGAAAAGAGTCAAAAGCATATCTTAGAAATAAATGAAATGCTCAAAGACAATGAAAGAATCATATATGGKYAAAATATTTAGCTAGAAGAAAAAGAAGAGGAGATTGAGAAAATGAAGAATGAGTCAAGCAAAATAAGAAAAGAAGGAATATGATGAACCAAGAAAAATCCTTGCAGGTATAAAAGAACTAAGAAGAAGCAATGCCAATCTGAATACCCAACTTGAAGAATCCAAAAGAAGAGAGACACCTTCATGGATGAGCCAAAGGAGGTATGTGAGTGTTTTCAATTATTATTGTTTTTCTTGTAATGAATATGGTCATAAAGTCTTGGATTGTAGGCATGATGGAAGAAAACAAGTTGGTAGGTTCAACAATAGTATAAGATGTTGGAACTGCAATCTGGTTGGACATATTGCTACACATTGTTACACTATGAGATGCTACAGTTGTGGTGGATATGGAAACAAATCCCATAACTGTTGGAACTCAAGAAGACAGTCAATGAGAAATGATTCATACAATACGACAAGAAGAGTAAATGAAACATGGAATAAAAATGAAGTTGCAGTAATAGAAGATCAGAGAACAAAGTTCAAGAAACTAGGACATTCATAGATGTGGATAGCAAATACTGAACAAGTGAACATGAGTGAAGACAATTGTTGCAAAAGGAATTGCAGTCATGTGACAAGCATAGTATAAACTTTCTCAGATGACCTTAGAGCAATGTACAGTAGAAAATTATCATCACAGGAGAGAAGCATCATCACAAGGGGGAGATTATGTATGGAGTTGGAATGTAGCCACCAATGACAAAGGGGGAGATTGTTGGACATAGCATCATTAATGTTTTTTCATTGATGTCAAACAGTATAACAATATGAAGTATACAATTTAGGATAAAATGTCAAATAATATGCAAATATTAAAGCTTAGGAGGGTTAGAAAATGAATATCAAAGCTCAGAAGGAAGAGCGCATTGTAGAAATGTCGTTGAGATTGATGGAAATACTGAGAATTCGATCGATACACAGGAAAAGGTGAGAAGCCTCAACATCCGTCCGATCAAGAAATTGGCAATGTTTATTGTCTCATGTAATGAACGTTAGTCATATGAGTGACCATGGGCTTAAGGACCATTGGAGGATTGGTCAACGCTAAGATCAAGTTGGGACCATCGTATATACAAGAAAGATCATCGACAGGGATGGATTGCAGAGAGAAAAAGGATAATTAAACAATGTGTTATTCCCAATCCCACAATGAGTCTAGATTGCCATATCTCATCGACTCAAAGATCGATGAATTTGGTTGATCTACCAAACGGTCATATTACCATTGGATACGCAAGCACCAAATCAACGACAAGGATAGATTATGGTGAGCAAAAGGAGAATTAACTAATTTGTTATTTCCAATCCTACAATTAGTCAGGAACATCAGATCTTATAGATTCAAAGATCGACGACTATGGTTGATCCACCAACAATCACACAACTTCAATTGTGGATTTTGGGAAACGAATTAAACCACTCGCAAGTTACAGTTCTACAATCCACATCGATCGTCGGATCAAGGAAAGAATAAGGATAGGATAAGCAAGGGAAAAGGCCCGAATAGTCGAAATCCCGATGGTTGTTGAATCATGTTAAACCTTTTTGGGTTAAAGAATGACCACTAGATGTAGTCAAAGTTACTCGAGGATTATACTTCGGGGAATCTCACTTCGGGAGAAAAGGGTTGAGAGCACTTAAGATCACTTGAAGGCCAAAGTATTGAAGAAAATGTGAACCGTACGATATGAAGAAAACTTTGGGAGTTATCAGAACCGTCAGATCATGTTTTAGTGGAAGGACAGAGTAAGCCACAAATGTCCTGAAATAAATGTAAGGCATCTAATCTGAGGAATCACTTTGGTAGATATCCTGACCATCAGATCGATGAAAGTAGAAGGACGGGATAAGAAAGGCCAAAGGCATGAAATCCTGAATAGTCAAATTCCCAACAATCGTTTGATCGTGTTAAACCTTTTTGGGTTAAATAATGACCATTTGATGAAGTCAAGTTACTTGAGGTTTACACTTCAGGGAATCTCACTTCGGGAGAATTGGGAAGTGGAGAAATCAAATTGGCCAAAGTCTCGAAGGCCGAAATGAATAAGGACTGTTATATCTGGATAATACATGATGACCATCAGACTAGGATGATGGTCAACTTTGGCGCTGACCACTTTGGAAAAATGGAGTTGAGAACATGTAAAATCACCCGAAGGCCGAAGTTATGAAGTCACGAGGTTAAGACATGTAGCACTCGTATTGAGAGCCCACATCATCAACAATGATGTCAAAAAGGACACGTGACATAGTTAGATAATGACAAGTATGAAGATGAAATCAACATTTCAGGTACATGTAAATCATGAATCTGAGTGACACATGGAAACCACTCGGCCCGTACCATGTCAACAAGTGATGTCAGAAAGTTACGTCACTTTGAGAGTTTCACCACCAGAAAATGACCTAAGTCCTGAAGTCTCGAAGGTCGAAGTCTCAAAGTGGACATGAGTCATCCAATCTTAATAACACTTCAGCATCATTCTCAACCATTGATCAAGTACAGTGTAAGGATAGTGTAAGTGGAAGTGTTAACCGACAACAAGTAGTCTTCACCGCCTATGATGTATTCAGTAGGTGATCACTCCGGAGGAAAATGGAGCAGGGATTATCCTATGTCCTGAAGTCCCAAATGCCGAAGTTCTGAAGTGGACATGAGTCCTCCGATCTAAAGAATACTTCGGGTGCATTCTCAATCATTGAATATTTTGGACACGCGTCTTTTATTCGAGAGATTTGTAAAGAGGGTGGAAGTCGCGAGGGTTGGAGTGTTGAAGGACCGACATTCATCCATCTCATTGGGAGATTAAAACGTGACCATTTATTTTATTAAGTGATCAAGCACTCACTTGGCCTAGCGCCTGTTCACCGCATGTGGTCATATGGAATAAAGAAACAAAGGGCGAAAGAAGAAGAAGCACTTAAATTAATAAGCCTTTGGTCCTGCGCGTATGGTCATATGTAAATGGTTTGAAGGAAGCGCCTCTACAGAACTCGATTTCTTCAATATTTGCGTAAATATGGAATCAAGTTAAAAGGAAATCGATCCATACCTGTGATCGATTTACGAAAAGAACTCTCACTAAGTTAAAAGAATTAACATTAATGGTTGAATAATAATAGTAATTATTGTTAATATTAAAATGAAGAGGTGCGATGGTCCAAACAAAGGGACACAATGT
>SNQJ01S0040351.1:13826-52092 GCA_010110895.2 Picea sitchensis
CAAGCAGTTGTCAGAAATGTAAGGAACCTGATGCATATATAAGAAAGTTATAACGATCAAACATGACACATACCATGATACCTGGACCAATTACCTCATGGAGCAAGAGTCTTCTCTGATGCAAGTCCAAGTCGATGGTGACGGATGCTGCTACTGCTGACAGGACAAATCTGGCGAAGAAGAAGAAGGATGGACCCTCCAGAGCCATGCTCAGGTCAATCCTGCTCTCGGTACTCCATGTCTAGGACATGTGGGCCTCGAGACATGATCTCCTAGTTATCCCTAGAAATCGGGGATAACAGGTACCATGTGGATCAAGGATTGGCATAGGATCAATGGTGCACTGAAGATTAGGAAATGATGGTCACACATGCAATGGTATGCATAATAAGAAGTGCATGCAGGTTGTATAAAATGCTATGAGGATGAGCATTGTATTCTAGTTACACTGTATAGGCTTGTTGCAAATTGAAGTGCCCTAACACACATAAAAAATGCTTAGATGCATAGATCATTTGTCTCCCCAAGGTAGAAACAACCGTCATTCCATCATAGATAGAAGCATAAGTCCCTACAACATTAGAGTCCTCTATTGAAAAAGAAAGAATTAGTGTGGTGTCCAATAAATAAGGAATCTTTTGTCTCCCTTAATCATGTGTGAAATACTTAGTATGTGTAGGACATTGACCTGCCTCAACAATCTAAAAGAATTTTGTGGCTTTGTGGTGTCTATGTCACAACGTCCTACTAATACTTTAGTTAAAAGATGTTGGTGCACTATAATTAATGTCGATGTCAACTAAAAGCTCTAGTTGTGCAGTGCTTCACTAAAATAATGGAGTATTGCAAGGTCATAGGAGCTTTACATTTAATACAGGATACATCCCAAGGTATGGTGGAATATCAAGCTTAAAAGCATTACCAATACATTGCTTGATAGTGGTGTATGGATTATATCATAATTCCTTGAGCTTATGATGTCCTCCCTTGAATATTTCCTTATTGAAACCTTGTCCCCAACTAAATGGGTGTTTAAGATGTTGTGCTTGTCATGGTGATATTTATACTTCTCCAAGGTTTGACACACAATATCATCAACCTAGCAAAGAACATTCTAGATTTGTTTGATGAAGCACATTTCTTTGTCAACTTCTTTCTATGCAGAAGCATGATTCCCTGCAACAAGGAGGATGTGATCCGAGATAGTAGTGTGCTTAGTAGAACCATGCATTTACAATTAAAATTTCAATGAAGTAGGATAAAAATACATAAAATTGCATTGTTTTCGACAACTCTTTATGGTGTGTTTCCTAGTAGAATGCGATAAAATATTACAAAACTATCAAACAACACCTCATTTATTCACACTTATTATTATTGTGGGTTTGTTCCATTTGTAGTTTGATCTATGGCCTTGCCATGCTACATTGCAACTAAATTTTGGGTGATTCAAAATAGATTCAACTCATCAAATTATGGCAAGGCATTGTTGTAAAAGTGAATTTCATTACATTCTTATTCTTCTTCAAGTTGTAGTTCTTTTATATTATATACACATTTAACTAAGTATGGAAAGATATATAATGTAGCTTATTAGACGAACATAATTAAAACAATATAACATATAAGATTGGTGAAAATAAGTGGGTAGAATATCAACTTCAAAATTTAATTAACAAAGCGATTTTGTACAACAATGATATGAACAACATGAATCCAATACTAACTAATAATATGTTAGCCTCATAATCCTAAAGTTCTATAGTCTAAGTATTTTCTAGTGTAAATGTTTTTAGAAAATAATTTATTCTAGTTTGTTAGGATAAGGACACCTAGCTTTTATGTAAAGGACACCTATCATACTCATGTGATTATGTGATTGGTTGTTCTCCTAGTTTTTAGTTTAGAGTTGAGCTATATAAACTAGCTCTTTCTTCAAGTGAGGTTAAGGAGTAGATTATGAGTTCTCACTTCAAATTGTAATCACTTTTTCCTTATTAATAAAATTACGTGTCTGAAGACACTTTGTCAACATGGTATCAAAGCCATAGTGAAAATTGTGATGGAAGAGAATTGTTGATGGATCGAGGAAGCAAGGAAGACTTCTTGACATCAACACGGATCTCTTCAAACTCAAGGGCAACGATACTAGGGTAATCGGTTGTTGTTTTAAAATAAGGAAAATTGTTATTGTGATTGCAACAATTAATTTTTTCATATTTTTGAGTTGTAAACTTGTAGATCTGCAAATTTCAAGTTTGTAGATTTGATTAAATAGCATCTTTCTTTCCTGTAAATCTAAGAGATCAGGGTAGATAAAAGTGTATACTTGCATTTTTTTCTTTATATGTCATAGATCCATTGCTATTTTATTAAAAAGGGCTCATTTGTAAACATTGCTTCAGATCATTTTATAAATCTGGTAATTTAAATTCAGAGCTATAGATTCTATATTTTTATGGCTTTTCAGATCTTGTCTGTATTGAGGACCGTATCAAGGTCTGTGTCAAGGTATGTGTCAAGGTCTGCATCAAGGTCCATTTTAAGGGCATTATCAAGGACCGGATCGTAAATCACATCTGAATTTAACAGAAATTCATCAGATTGAATCGCTGGCATCAGATCGGTGAAAAGGAAGATTTGATTTTGTGTGGATCGGATCTAGTTCCTCTGGAACATAAATTCCTCTGGAGATTTCATGCACAAAGAGCTAATCCACTCAAATTTTTCCACGATTTCTCTCTCTGTTGCATCGCCATCGCCATTTGTTGTTGTTGTTGCATTATCACATCACAAACACAAATCAAAGGCATTAACCATTTTCAGATCTGAGGCGAATTTCTCTGTGCCCATAACCAGAACAAAATTTTCATGATTTTCATATCTGAGGCGAACGCAGATCTGAGGTTTAATGTTGTTGTTGCATTGCCATCGCGAAGGCACATCTGGGACAATAACTAGATCTCACAAATTTCACAAATTTCTCTGGAAAATTGATGATATGTAAATACATTGAAAATAATTGCAGAAATTTCAGCGCACCTCTAAATCTGAGATCTAAAAATTCATTGGGATCGAACACACCTCCATCCAATCGCGAATCTACTGGTGCAATTTCATCCACCAGACCTCTTCTGAGCGAAATAGAATGGTGTGATTTCACCAACTAATTCCTCTTCTACGTGTCATATGATTTCTATGTGTCCCCGTTTTTGAAGCCCCTTTAGCGCAATTTTGGCGGGCAGTTCTTTAACTGATATTAAATTATCAAAATCGTTGCATAAAATCTGTGTTTATATTAAGGTCCAGATTGAGGTCCGGATTAAGGATCGTATTGAGGACCAGATTGAAGTCCGGATTAAAGAGTTGTGCTTTTTATTTTTGTTTACATTCTAGTTGTAATCTTTTAAGTCATTGATGACTTTAGTTCAAGGGGGGGCACATTTTATTACTTGTAAAAGGCTATCTATCTTGTAAAAAGGGTCAAACTTTGAAAGATTTGATTGTAATCTTGAATGCTCAAAAGTTGAGAAGAGTCTAGTAAAATACTCTCTCAAACTCCATTTCCAACGATACTTTTAAAGGGTCAAGGCCAAGCCCTTAAAAGTACTCTTTTTGCGTGGATTGTGTACTCTTTCTTTCTAGCGCCTTATGTCTTTCTTTTGGAGTTTTGTGGATTATTCACTTGCAAATATTGCAACAAACATCATGTCTAAATTAATCAATCTATTCACAAAATCAAATAAGTTAGATGGACCCAAGAATTACAAATCTTGGAGTCGGCACATGCAGAACACTTTGATCTATAATGAATTATGGCATGATATATGTGATGGTGATACTACTCCAACTAAGCCCACCGATGCTACTTCTTTAGCAAAATGGAATTTGAAAGATGATAAAGAACTTGCTTTGCTACGTTCTTCTGTAATTGAACACATGTTTGTTCATATTGAGAATTCCAAAGATGCATGGTCTGCTTGGAATCTGGTAAAGAAGATTTTTGATACCCATGCTACATCTCATAGAGTTGATCTACAAATGAAATTTATTAAACAAAGATTAGCAGACAATGGTGATGTATTAGAATAAATTTCAAGGATTAAGAACATTCATCGGGAAATCATCAAAGGTGGTTTTCCTAAACTTGAAGATAGTTTTATAGCCTCCATTGTAATCAATGGCTTGCCTCCATCTTATAAGCATTTTCTTGAGACTTTGCAAATAATTGATAAGTTGTCAACTGTAGCTTTTGATTCACTTAGTGATTTACTGGCTCAACATAGTAAATCCTTTGGAAAACAAAAACAATCAGGAGAAGATCTTCTTTTCACTAAAGTTGAAAGTTCTAAAGGAAGAGGAAAATCAAAATTTGGAATTTTTCAGAATCAGTCTTCTAATCGTGGGCGTGGCAGAGGTCATGGTAAAGGTAGAGTTCGTAGCAATTTTCAACAACAAAATTTTCAAAGTAATCCTCCCAATAATAATGCACAGTCAGGAAGAGGTAGAAATTTCAGTCAAGTAAGATGTAAAATATGTTTAAAGATGGGTCATTATGCATCAAATTGTCTTACAAGAAATGATCAATTGCCAAAGTTTAAACAAACATCAAATTCAAATTCTCAACAATCATCTCAATATGCAGAAGATCAAGATTACCAGGATGATCAATATGAATATGTTTTTTTGGCAGTTCAGCATGTAGATTCATTTGAAAATGATTGGACTTAGCATATGACTTATCACAGAGACTATTTTTGGAATTATAAATATGTTCAACTAAATCCCATTTATTTAGTTGATGATACAACTCATATACCTCAAGGAAAAGGTTCAGTGAAAGTTTGTCTCCCTAGAATTGGTGAAAAATGGATTTCAAATGTTTGGTATGTACCATCTTTTAAGAAAAAATTGTTATCCTTAATCACAATCAGACAAGTTGGACATGTTATCCCCCACTTTCAGGGATAACTAGGATATTATGTCTCGAGGCCCACAGGTCCTAGACATGGAGTACCGAGAGCCAGATAGACTCGAGCATGGCCCTGTAGGGCCCATATTTTCTCCCTTTCAGCGTCTCCACTTTGTCAGCAACAACAACAACATCCATCACCTTCGGCTTGGTCCTACATCAAAGATGGTTCTTGCTCCATGAGGTAATGAGTCTGGGTATCATGGTATGTGTCACTCTGATCCTCAAAACCTTTGAATATGTGCATTTGATTCCTTTGTTTTTAACAGTGTAATGATCCCAAGCCAATTTTTTGCTTGAAACCACTAACTACCTCTGTTGTGTTTGATGTGTAGGTGACTTATTGAGTTATCCAGTTATTAAGTGAATTCATATAGATTCATCCAACACATGAAAGATCACAATACATTCAAGATATAGAAACACAAGCAAAGATCTGACCTTTTATTATGAGAAGCATGGAACCAATACAATAGATAGCCAATATGGAATAATCCTTAGATGGTCGAATAGATAATAAGTATGAGCTGCTACAAAATGCTCCCACCAATACAAAATACGCCCCCCAAAGGTTGAATGATAGATGAAGACCAATACAAGTAGATCTGGATGCCAACTCCTCAAGATGGAAGATGCCACGCTCCAGATGGTAGATTAAAACCCTCAATAAATCGGCCCAACTGTAAGAAGGCTCCAAATGAGCTCAAACTCTGCCAACTGATAGATCAGGGTGATAGGAACACCCTCCTGAGATCTCAAGTTGAACGGCCAAGGAAAACTCCTCCAAACTCTGAATCCTCTGCTAAAGTTGTGCCCTCCTGGATGCATGGAACCCTAGGTAACTCGACCCTGATGAGATAAGTCTCTGAATGCCCTGAAAATTCTCAGAAATGTAGATCGGGCTATGAGAACCCTACAAGAGAAGTTTCAGACTCATATTCTAGGTGAAGCTCTCTAGATCTGAGATTTACTGAATCATAGGACGTCCCCTTGGCTCCAAGTCATCCCAATCTGAAGCTAAATAACTGGTAATGATAACTCTCCTGAAAAACCCTCAAAATGATGGTTGGCCCCCTGCAAGTAGAACCCAAATGACGGAATGACCAAAAGCTCTCCTGATTAGCTGGATCGAACCCTTTTCTAGATGATGGTGCGCCCTTGCTAGAAACTCAAGAACAGTATAGCCCTGCTATCTTCTGAATCGCTAGGTGGAAATATGTTGAGTGTAGAATGGTGTGGAGGAGTCTTTCATCCCTGAGACCAAGTTGTGGAACAAGGTGAGTGGGTCTTTCACCACTGAGTTGCTCACAAGGGTTTGTAAAGCAAAACCCCCAAACTGTATGCTCAAGAGAAATAACAAGCAATATACCAAATCCAGAATGAATAATAGGTGCGCCCTAGCCTTCTATTTATACTTTTTCCTTCTATCCCTCTGTTGAGTTAGATTAACTCCCAGGGTTAACTTCTATCATGTTAAGCCCTAATATTGGCTCATTACCCCTTAATTGGGGCATATTAGATTAGTAATGTTATTTTATTTATGTCGGCTTTAGGCCATTAGTTGTAATTATACCTCCTAATGTTATTTTATTTAAGGCCTGGCTTTAGGCCATTAGTTGTAATTATAAATTCTCCTGAATTCCTATACCTGGCTGAGACATTTCTACCTTTGAATCATCTTGTACTTGGAATTTTATGTGGGGTAAAAGGAGTTTTTTCCCTTGAAGAGGCTTATTATCCTAAATTATCTCTTTTCTGCCGCTGAGTACTTTTCTAAGGATTTCTATATGCTATATTGATATTTGGTTCTTAACACATGTATTCAGAGTCTGGTCTCTGGCTCTACCAAGCATCTGGAGATGACCTTGGAATTTTCTACTATAACTTTTTTTTCTATAATGATTCAGAAGGAAGTAATTTGAGGATATTTAGTAGATGGAGTAAGGTATGTTGTTCTAAATTCAGCCCTCGACCTTATACTTCACAGATACAACATGTACAAGATAGGGTCTCCTCGGAATCAGCCCCAACCGAAGCCATTGTGGAATTTTCACATAAAAACATTTCCGTGAACGCTTCAGACCCTAAGCTCTAGAGGGTATCTATAGAAATTATTAAGGTATATGTGGTAAAAATTTGTGGTTTTGGCCACTAAATTTGTAGATAATTCTGCGGTAAGATAGGTGGTATATGATCTAGTCCTACTTACTAGTTTCCTAAGAAGGTGTTCCAGGGAAATAACTATAACTTCCTTTCCTCAGGAGTATCCAAATTGTGTGGGACTAATGATTGGATTTTGGATAGACTGAGTATTTCAAAAGTAGCTTCAGAATTTTGTAATTGATCTATTTTGAAGTGCACACTATACAAGTGAGGATCTCCGGAAAGGCAAAATCGGGTAAGTTGTGGGAGCTGCTACCGAAATTCCACTTTAAGTACATCCACCTTGATCAGACCTGTGGCATTGCTGCAGAAGAAATATCGAGAAATACATAAAGGAAAGTTTAATACCTGTATAAGCAAACTTGGAGATAAGCAATGTAAGAAGCATTGTTTAGTGTAACCACCTCAAAATCAAGGTTCAAAATTGTTACTTGGCCAACATGCCACCGATAAAAGGGACTTCTACACCAAATAAGCCTCTATAAAATCCTACTTGGACTCTTGATGAAGGTGAAGAAATGTGCGAGGACATAAATGAACTAAGCAAAATAAGATGGATCTAAATGGAAGCTTAAGTTGATACTCAAGATGGAATTCAATGGAAGCTAAGTTGATGGATCTTAATGGAAGCTGTTGATGGATTCAATGGAAGCTGGCTGATACTCAAGATGGATCTTAATGAAGCTAAGTTGGATAATAAGATAGATGGTTTAAAAAGGAGAGATCATGGGCATTGAAAAATTTCAGAACAGAGAAGACACCCGAAGTGAAAATGCATCCCATGGAAATTCAAGGATGAGGACACAAGGAAGGTGAATCCGAAGAATGGAGAAACTCCAACTTTGGCTCTGAAGACCAAATCCACGCTCCTAAGATTGATATGAGGAAGCTCCATTTGCAAGGACCTAACTGCTACTGGATACTCCATGGAGCAATTCTTTGATCTCCTAATGCCATATACACAAAAGGTACGTAATTGCTTCTTTATATTTAGAACCTAATCAATTTTGTATGGTATCGATCAATTTGTTCTCGCAAATCACTCACAATTTGGACACCTCACTAAGAAATGATAGCACACTATGAGGATACAAGGAGAAGCCACCTTCTTAGCCAACCTGATAAATCCCAAGCAAAGGGTCTGCTTAATGGCTACTACTGAGAACTCTAAAAGATTGAAGCATAAAGGTAACCATATTCCAAAATGAGCACTCTGATTGTTGTATCTATAAGAACTTTGAAGGATAGCATCTGGACATGAGGTTCGCCTTTGGGAACCCAAACTTTCATTGGAGAATGCATTTGCTGTGGCAAGAAATGCCAAGTAAAAAATATGGAGCTATGGTCACTGTATGACCAACTGCAATCCTATATAGAGAGAATAATGCTCCTTCTTCTAAAAGACTTCAACCTGCTAGTTGATAATCTCAACAATTGAAGAAAGAAAAATGCTAGTTTTATGCCTTCGAATTCGTGACAAGTACAGAAGGGAGCACATGTGGGTGAGAGAAGAAATTATTCTACATAGATTGTGAAGAGTGAAGAAGAACAAGAATGTAAGAACCATCTCAAGATGAAAACGAGAAGCAATTCTTCAATCAAGATTGGATCATGATATCGTGGTGTAATGTATCAATTGGAATTAGCACTCCCTCAAACCCTCAAGATCGGAAGGATACATCAAAAAAAGAAAAAAGGTAATAGTCCTAATTGATTCTCCGAGTACTCATAATTTCATCTACTATAAATTAGCCAAAGATCCTAAATTGTTTGTATATCCAATAGTCGTGAGGCTCTAAAGTAATGATTGCGATGGAGGAACTATCAATTGCCTGTGGTGAAAATGCAATAAGACTGAATCTTGTACTATGGGGAATATGTAATGAATAGTCCAATGATTTCTATACCCATGGGTGGTGCGATGTTGTACTTAGAATCCAATGGTTACAATCATTTAGGAATAGTGGCTTCTAATTTCAAGAACTTTTCAAGGAAATTCTCATTGAAGGAAAAGAAATTGAGTTAAGAGGTACTCACAGAAACCCGTAAGGTGATAAGCCCAATGGCATGATACAAAATTCATTGAAAAGGCATCAAGGCATTATTAAAAGCAAATTATGCCTACTAGGATGTCTGCAAACATCTAGTTTACTCCATTCCTCAAGATTCCAAAGGATCATTGATAAGCATTCCAAAGCATTTGAAGATATTCCCAGTTGGCCTTCCACCACCGAACTGAAGGATCATGAAATTCACTCCACTCCCTGGAGTGTTCCTCCTAACATCGTGCCATACAGATACTCCTGGCGCCCGTGGCGAGAGCGGAAATTGAGCGATGTATTGAAGAAATGTTAGGAGGGTCGCATCATTAGGATCTAGCCAGTTCTTACTCCACTCCAAAGGTAATGGTATTCCAAGAAAGATAGCTCATGCATGATGTGTGCCTATATTATAGAGAGCTCAACAAGATCACTATTAAAGATAAGTTTCCCATTCCCACATTGATGAATCATTAGATGAATCACATGGAGAAATCTATTCTGGCTACAAAATTGATCTCTTCATGAAAGTACTCTCAATGATCAGAATAATGAAGGAAGAAGATATCCCAAAAACAAAGATCCAACCCAAGGAAGGCCTTTATGAATTTTGGTCATGCCTTTGGCCTTACAAATGCACCTCCTTCCACATCCCAAGGGTTGATGAATCCCATTTCAAGCCCCTTCTTCCTTTGAAAATCTGTGTTAGTATTTTTGATGATATACTAATCTATAGCAAGTCTTGGGAGGATCACATGGCTACGTTGACAAGGTGCTATAAATCCACTAAAGGAGCAACAACCATATCCCAAACCATCCAAATGCTTCTTCGGAGTAAAGGAGGTAGGAGTATCTAATTGGCATTGTATCTCATTAAGGTGTCAAGGCAGACCCTAATAAGATTAAGGCCATGATGGACCACCATCTCCCAAAACATTAAAGAATCTTAGAGGATTCTTTTGATTGATGTGTTACCGCAAGTTTGTTCAAACTATGGAAGAATAGCAACAACACCTTTAATAAATACTCAACTAAGAAGGATGCATTTTCATGGATCATAGGCAACCAAAGCTTTGAACAACTCTTAAAGAGGTGGATGTGTAGCCTTGTCTCGACTCCACTCCGTGACTTCACAAAACATTTATTGTGGAAACGTGATGCCTCGAAATGGAATTGGTGCTGTCCTAATGCAAGAAGGAAGGCCCATGGCTTTGAAAGTCGACCACTCAAACAAAAGGTACTTGGCACAAACCTATATTTCCATGAGAAAAAGAAATGATGGAAATACTACATGCATTGAAGAAATGGCGCCCCTACCCACAGGGTAGGCACTCAAGGTCAGGGAAACAACATCATGATAGTCTTAAATACTAAATACTTCTTGGAACAAACACTATCCTCAGAAGAACAACAAAAAAATGGATAACCAAGATATTGGGTTAAGTGATTTGAAATCGCCTATAAAAAGCAGCTAAATGTTGTGGGTATATGCACTCTCTCAAGAAAGGATGAAGACATTGAGGCCTTCTCCGTATATCCTCGACCATCCAAATCTGCATTGGATAATAGGAAGTGGGAGGGATGAATGAAGAACGACTAAAAGTGTGGACTGTCATTGAAAGTTTGCAACAGGATTCCAGTGTATTTTATACATTTACATGGAAAAATGATTCACTATGTACAAAGATCACTTCTATATATTTCTATGTAAGAACTCCCAACTCAAACAAAGGGTACTATTGAAATTGCACACCTCTCCAAAGAGGGGAGGGCACTCTGGATTTTGAAACCTACTATAGAGTCAAGAAGGGATTTTTTCGGGATGACTTTAAACTGAGGTTCAAAGGTTTGTATAGAAATGTCATTTGCTAACAAAATAAGGTGGAAACAATTAAGACTCCTTTGCCCTTTACATAAATCCATTATCCATCCTAAGCCGGGCCACTGGGAGGAGGTTTCCATGGATTTCACTCCATGTGGTTAGCAGAAGTCCCATGGGAAAGAGGCCATTCATGGTGATTGCTGATAGACTCACTAAGCACGTGATACTTTGTGCACTCCCTCTCATCCCTTCAAAGCTAGTATAGCCTAAGCAATTGTGATTCATGGAGATACCTGGGTGCTTTTACATGTAGCTTCCAAAGATCATTGTGGGCGATGTAGATCCTATCTTCACCAACATTTTTGGACAGAATTATTTTCTCTTTGTTTGGGTACCTAATTTGCCTATAGCTCATCCTATCATCCCTCAGATCCGATGGAAAAACCAGATAGTGAACAAATGTCTAGAAGGATACCTTCATGTCTTTGTCTCTGAGTAACAAACACAATGGTTCAAAATGGCTACCCCTTTGGCATAATGTTGGTATAACACTTCCTTTCATAACGAACAAAATGACACCATTTATGGTGGCACTTTTATGGATACCAATCTCCTTCCATCACTTCTTCTCTAAAAGAAAAATCTAAGGTTCAAGCAAAGGGAAGATCACATCGAGAATCAAATAACCATTTCTCCAAATCTTAAAGGATAACTCCGGACCATGGCACAAAATTCCATGAAACAAATAAGTGCATCAAATATCAGAGTGGAAATAAGCCTGAAGTAGGCATTGCATTTTGTAAGACTACAACCATACAAACATGTCCCTCACAATAAGAAGGATATTAAATTATCACCAAAGTACTCATGGCCCTTATAAGGTGTTGCAAAGATTGGTACTATGGCATACAATTGGAGCTACCTGCATCTTCAATGTAGTACACCTAGTTTTCCATGTTCTATGCTTAAAGAAGGTTATAGGTTTACAAGATGCCAGCCAAACTATATTGCCGTAACTTGACGAGGAAGGAAAATCATATTGATCAAGCCAAGGACTAACATGTAAGAATCTGCTTAACTCCGAGGGAATAGGATCCACTTCTGCAGTATCCTACTAAAATGGAAACCATCTACCAAGATTCCACTTGGGAAGATGAGAGTCTTTATATAGAAGCATCCAGAGTTACTCAAGCTGCCAGTGTACAAATAATTTGTTCCCCAAGGAGGGGCATGTTGAGCCCTAACATTGGCTGGCTGTCTCCTTGTTCAGTACATTAGGATTAGTAATGCTATTTTATTTTATGTTGGCTTTAGGCCATTAGCTGTAATTATACCTCCTAGTCTCCTAAGTATATATACCAAGAAGATATCTTTCTTACTTTGAATCATCTTGTACTCTTGAACATTTCATGGGGTAAAATGAGGCTGTTCCCTCAATATAGCTTCTATTATCCCAGATTATCTCTTTCTGCTGGAGTAATTTTTATGAGGTTTCAACATATATTGATATTTGCCTTAGCCACCTTGTATTGAGCTATCTTTATTCCTTTAACCTTTTTCTCAAGTCGACTTAAGAATATAACCTAGTCTAGTTGACTTTCCCTTCAGTGTGAGACTATAGCCTAGTGGGGATGCCCAAGCCACCTGAGGGCCTTCTCCTCAACACCTCTTTATCTAGAGGTGGGGGAAATTAGCCTTCTCGCTTTGAAATTGCTTGTCCTCAAGCAATTCCAAACCCGCTCTTGTACTAATGGCCTCCTTTTCCTGTGTGGTATTTCAATGGTAAATCCTCCCATATGACTGTAATTCTTTGATGCTTCCGGGTTTTTAGCCTCTTCTCCTGTGACTTCTAATACCTCCCTCCAATCAAAACAAGTTGTCCCTCCTCATCCATGGGGGAAGCTCCTCCAATGGGTTCCATGTGCTGGCCGAGGGCTTCTTAAGGTGAGATATGAAAGACGCTGTGTATTCTTGGTTTCAGAAGCTCCAGTACTCTTGTAAGCTACTTAATTCCTATCTTTCTGTTGGACTCAGAGGGGGCCTCCCAGAGAAACGTGGTTGTAGTTTTTTTCTGCTCCGCTTCTTTTGATGGAGGCCTACCTGTATGGTTGGATTTTAGGTAGAATTGTGTCACCAACCTCAAACGTGACGATCAACTCCTCGCGGCTTGTCTCTTAATCTTTGGTTCTACGCCTCAGATGATCCTTCAAATTCTCGAATGTCCCGGACTCGCTTGTATCAATCCCCCAGACATAGGTGCCCTCAAGATCACCGAAAGCAATCTCCCAAAAAGATAAAGGATCATAGCCATACAAGGCACAGAATGGTGACATGCCCATGGACATATGCTGGGTGGTGTTCTAGCAATACTCTCCCAGATGCAACCATCCGGGCTCATCGCTTTTGCTGTCCGACATGATTCTCTCTGGTAGCCTCCCACCCACTTGTTGACTATCTCAAGCCCGCCCCATTCAGTCTCTGAGGGTGGTAGTTGGTGCTAGGGGTCAAATCTGTACCAACCAACCTGAAAAATTCTTGCCATAATGTACTCTTGAACTTTCTATCCCTCACACCGACAATGGTCTCTGTAGGCCAAGAACCCTAAGATCTCCCTAGAAGAATAGTTCACCACCCGTATGTGTAATCAAGTCAATAGCTATGGTGAAGAAGTGTGTGAACTTTGTCAACCTATCCACTACTACAAAAAATGCAATCCTTCCTCGTGGTTCTTTGGTAACCCATGATGAAATCCATGGATATGTCTCCCCATCGCAGTCTTAATGGGTGTGGTATTGTAGTAGTCCTTACTGGATGTGTGTGTGCTCATCTTTGTTCTCCCGACATGTAGTACACTCCTTGACGTGCTTAATCACATCCTCCTTGAGGCCCTCCATGAGAACCTTTCTTGCACTTGCCTGTACGTCTTGTTGATCCCCTGGTGTCTTGCCATTGGTGAGTCATGGTATTCCTACAATATCTTAGCCTTGAAGGTCGATCTGTGAACCAAAAAGATTCCGTCCTTATAGTAGATGAGGTCATTCATAACCCTGAAATTATCATCTTGTACCTTCCCATCCATTAGCTAGCATGCGAACTGATCATTTTCATACTCCATCACTAGATGGTCTTTCCAATCAACTGATACCCCGGTCATGGAAAAGATGGATGGCCTCCCGGATAATGCATCAACCACCACATTGTTCTTCCCTTGACAAACTCAATGTCGTCAGAGTCTCAGATTCTGGGCTTAATTACTACCGCTTCCATTCAAGCAAAACTCTTCCCCGCTTCCAATAGATATTTGAGAATGTTAAGGATCCGACTTGGATCTACAAACCAGTAATTCAACTGGCGCATTGCTTAATTTGGCTAGTGCATTTAATGATAGCCAGATTTCCTTTGTCATAAATGTTAGAGAGTAGCCTGAACCCCTCAGCCTGGACCTCATAGGCAAGAGGGTGCCTCTTCCGCATCAAGACACTTCTCCTATCCCTTCTTTGGATGCATCACACTCCAAGGTAAAGGAAGACTGAAATATGGAAGGGCTAAGACTGGGCACATACTCATCACTTCCTTCTTCTTATCCATCGCTATTTGAGCCTCCTCGTCCTACTCTAGCTGATCCTTTCTTAGTCAAATCGGCCAAAGGTGCATTACAAATGAGAAAAACTTTTGACAAACTCCTCAGAATACGCAGTACATGCCCAAATCCTCTTCCTAATTGGAGTGCATTAGAGCGTGCTATCCTAATGACTTGCATTTCTTCCTCATGTACCTATACCCCTTGTCTCCGAGCACAGTCCTAAATAGAGGACCGTATCCAAACTCGTGATTTGACTCCTTTAGCATATAGTGATTGTTCCTCCCTGATTGAAAAATCTTTGATCCATTACGCCCCAGATGCCCTCCCACGCCTTGTTGTAGATAAGCAAGTCATCAAAAAATACTAATAGGTGTTTCCTCAGCTGTTTGTTGGACACATTGTTCATGCAAGACTGAGATGTGGCTGGGGAATTGGTTAAAATGAATTGAATCACTAAGAACTCATAGTGGTTGTAATGACATCTAAAAGTTGTTTCTGAGATGTCTTCCTCCCTCATCTTGATCTCGGAAGGATAACCGCAATCTAAGATCAATCTTAGTGAAGTAGATGACCCCATGCAATTCATCTAATAACTCATCAACTCTTGGTATCGAATAACTATTTTTGATGGTCTTTTTATCAAGGCCCTCAATCTGTACACCTTAGTAATATCTTCTCTTCTACTCAGTACTACACTGCTGTGTATACAACAATAAATTGACAGTTCTATGTCCAAGTTCCTTGATGGCCTTCTATCTCATCTTTATACTTTGGGATGTCTCAGACAGGGTAATAACCGGTTTTCCTCAGCTCCAATAATGTGCTCAAACCTCTATCTAGTGGTAATTCCCCTGAGGAATAGGGCCCAAACACCTTGTGGTGCCCTCGGCTAAGGATTCTTTGATCTCCGTATGAACCTTGTCTCCGTTTCATCCATACGGTCAAGCAACTCGTGATTCGCCATGATAATTATATCATCTCTCCGAATATGGCCTCCCCATCCCTTTGGCCGTGACTACCTTTGAACATTCCCCCACATGCCCCGGCTACACTACTCCTTCGGCCCACCCTCCCTAGGAATGATACTCCATGTAGTTTCCTTTTAGAAGTTATGGTGATAGGGCCCCAATGTACGAGCCATCAAAACCCCTAGGATGATGCTATCCCAAGGTCCATGCCATAGACGCTTATATATCATCCCATGCCTACGCAAGGTGGCAAGCTTCATGCCCTAATGTATGCATGAGGGGTATAGTGCTCCACCACACTTCCACATGAAATCCCTCAAAATCAATTGTTTGTATGTGCCTTCTTTGTAGTAATTTTGAGTCAATGAAGTTGTGGGAAGCTCCTCCATCAATCAAAATTGAAACCCTCTATCCCTGCAAGACTTCTCATTCGAAGGTGTTAATTTTAAGTACTCCACTCATAGATGCCAAAGTGGCCATACTATCTTTTCCTGTGATATGCTCCTCTTCTGTCTCAATTGTATCGGCCTCCATGTTCAGATTCTACCGACCTCTTCCTCCTCGCTATCCTGAAGTGATTTCTATGTAGTGCACTTGACCAAGGCCCATGCATTTGTGTATCGGGTTCTATGGTTCTTGCAAGTGAAGCAAAGTTGCTTCCTTCTCAACCCCCTCCTAGTGTTCTCATCCACTATGCCACAACTCTTGCTGTCCCCCTTGGGTCACGCCTGCTCCATTGGAGGCCTTTGATCTCTTCCACCATTGTTAAGAGGTATCCGTGAATTTTGTTTAGTAGGGCCGGGTCCCAAATCCCCTGGTTCCAAATAGCCTCTCAGAGGGCTGTGGCTTGGAAAGCCTTAATTTCAACCCTTCAAGGGTCTCCATCAACCCTTCTGTTGAAGGAGTATCAAGAGTCCTGCTAGGAAATGTTCATAAAGATTAATGGCCAACCTCTAAAATTTCTAATATATATCTCAATGCACAAATTTTGTTTTAGCTGCAGGAGCTCCTATGTATCCTCGGATCCCTGATCAAACCTATCAATGAGTGTTTGAGTAAATTCTGGGTAGGATACCATTTGATTGTGGCCTAATGTGGTGGAGTCCATGATACCACCCAATCATTTAGCCTTCCTCCAAAGTACATAGTGTAAGGGAACCCTGCATGGCTTCCATCTCTCCTGTAGTTGCTTCGTAGGTATCCAGCCTTTGTACCCAATCTTAGTCATTAACTCTGCATGTATCTATCAAAATAATATGGAATCTCTATCTTCTCGCTTTTCGCCTTAAAATCAAAACCACTCCCTATGGTTCAGCTCTAGTTGATTTTATGAATCGGAAGTTGGCACACGGGATCCAGACATTTGTCTCTTGGATCCCTCATATCCAAACTCAGAGTACCTTGGTACACCTCTGCCATTTGTCTAACAAAGTCCTCCACTTTGTTCCTACTAGCTTTGTCTCATCCTCGGAATGTGGGTACGTATGGACTAGGGTTAGCTCTCGCTACCCAATAATTCCAAACTTTAACTGCTCATCCAGAATGTGGGCATGTAAGGGCTCTAGGATTGACTCCCCGCTACCCATCCCACCATGGGATATGCCTCCTCCTGCATTCTTCTCGGATATGCGAGAGCTCGAAAGTTATATCTGATCTCATCATGGACTCCACTGGATCCACCCAGCCTCCCCCTTCTTTATTCCCTCATACGATGTGGTCCTTTCCTTATGGGTTACTTTGCATCGTAAGTTCAGCTTATCCTGGGATTGGTTCCTTGCTTCATCTTCTCGGTGGTGTTCTCGCCAACCTTCTAAGGTTTCCGAGTATTCGGTTTGTCCCCTTCGTTGGTTTCTGTAATTCTTGTTAGTAACATTTTGCACATGGATGCTTCCTCTCCGATTTGAGGCTTCATGTAAATTACATAGAAGGGATTTGTCACCGTGAGTTTTATTCAAAGGCCGCAACTATAAACGCTGCTTTGTTTAACCTTGATCATGGACACCAGAAATAGTGAAAGATATCTAGACCATCCGTCTGGGAAAGGACTATGTGAGACTGGCGCCATCGTGGGAAAGTTCCGGCTGTGGAAGCCGCATCGGGAAACTTCAGCTTACTCTGGATATCGGGGATCTTTGGGATGAGTGATTCGTGCACTTAAAAAAAATGCGAACCGCGAAACACCGATGGAAAGTATGGTCAAGGTCATGCTGGTGTAGTGGTTTACTTCACCAGGCTCTAGTCTGGCTAGTAATGAAGGCGATCGGTAATCGGAGAATCATGTAGTCCCGAGATTCTGTGTATTGAGATCGGAATCGGCCAAACTCCCGGCTTAGGTTTCCATGAGGTCATAGGGAGGTGGTCATATGGATCATGGTCTAGCCGGAGGGGGCTAAGGGACATGGCAAGGAGCTCATCGAGTCGTGGACGGAGTTCAAAGGGTCGAACTCTTGATAACGGAAACGAAAACCCCAAACCCATATGCAGTCAAGAAAAGCCACCGTGGAAGTATACATGAGACTGCAGGGAGGAAAAGAAGAAGAGACATGGACTGGGTCAGTCCAATGTGATTCCACTCAGATCTCAAAAAGCCGCCTGTTCACAGAAGGAGAAAGGGGTAAGAGGGCCTCACACTCCATTTGCCATAGATTATGGAGGTCCCGGCCAGTAGACACTTCCAGATTTGCCCCTTGTACCCTGGCTCTGTGAAAACCACGCCGAATTCCAACTCACCGGAGAACCTCCGCACACGCCTAATTCATTATCTAAGGGGCCTACCACTTCCGTGCGAGCCATGCTGGTTAAAGAGGCGCAGAGAGGGGAACATAGGGCTGATTTGATTGAGGCGTGCACTGACCATCTCCGGGTAGATAAGCCTCATTGTCAAGCATTGAATTCATGATAGGATGGTGCCTCTAAAGGCCGGAGTCAGCCAGGTATATGTAGGTATCACGCATTTTTGTGGGTATCGCTGGTTGAGCAGAGCTCCTGGGTTGTAAAATCCTTAATGAAGCATTGTTGTTCCGGATATATATGAAATTTGGAGACTTCTGCCTTTAAGGAATGCTTTTCTCTATATCTTGTTTCATAATCGTGATTAGAGCAATTTCTAATTGGAGGATCCCACGAGTCAGAATCTCTTTATAGGATGATGTTGTATCGATCATCAGAATAGTTACTTTGAGTTCTAATCAGTCCTCAGAATTTCTTAGCTTGGAATGGCTTGGAATTGAGGATCCAACAAGTCCCCTCTTTCAAATTTCTCGTTCTCAACTAGAGGATCCTGCTTTCGAGTTTTTCCTCTCGAACCCACTGCAAGCCCCATACCCAGAGTTGTTTGTCTACTCTTATTAAGTCTTCCACCTGGTCACCTCTAAATCAACCCACTAGCTGAAGTTAGGACTCCAGACCTCCTCTGTCCTTATAAACCACACTCAGTCCCTGAGTTAGAGTGAAACCTCCTCGAGCCATTATCTCCACTTGATCACCCTTCATAAACAAATCATGACATAAACCTGATGTAATGCTGGCCCATTCTAAGCAATCCAGGAGGATTCTAACGCCAATAAGTAAGAGATAGAGCAAGTATTCCTCCGGCCTGGCCAGCTAGCCCACTGACTACACCTTAACTGGGATAGATCTTTAGGGGCCTCTAACTCCATAGCACACAGAGGTCTGATTCCTGGCCACATGGCCATGCAACGCTTAATCGCAATGGTGAGACCAGGGGCCAATGCACGATGTTTGAGGCCACATGGGCAAGCCACAGGACTGTGGATGTGTGAGATATGGGTTCTTCTAAATTCCAATTTATGTGCAAAAAGTGGGTTTTCACTATATAGTAGTGATTTCCTTCTTTTACCGATTTCTTAAGGAAGCAGCTTTGGTAGATTTTGTCCCTTTGGGGGATATTGGGCCCTTTTGAGGCCATTCTAGGAATTTGGGATATGGTTACCAACTTTAGATATATATAAACCATGGGTTCTTGAAGCTATAAGAGGATATTTAGAGAAGGTTTATGCTGAAGATTTTCCTGCCAAAGCCATTTTTGCAGGGAAGCTATTGAGAAGCAAACCTTTGCGGGCCATTTCTGGGTGCTCTGGTCATCCGATTTTAGTTTCGTTTCTTTTGTTGGGTTCTATGATCCGTAGAACAAGACCAGATTAGTTTTGTAACCTTTGGCACTGCTATGATTCCATTTTAAATCTTTGAATATAAATTATGTCTAGATTGTCAAACTCCTTATCACTTTGTACTAAGTGGTTTGTAGTTCTTGTTTATTGTAGATCCTCAGACATGTGCATAAGGTCTGCGATGTTTCTTCTATAACTATCTCTTTCATTCAAATTCCTAAATGCTTAATAAACACATGCATTAACTCAACCATTTTCTATTTTAGTGCAGATCTTTCGATCACACACTAAGGATAGATATGAGATAATAAAGATAAGAAACAAAGGAAAATAACAAACTACTCAATGAACAATTTGTTGCAAGAAGTTTAAGTCTAAAACATCATTTCCGCTACTAAAACATGTACGAAAAACATAGTTATTCCCACAAGTTGCAACAAAAAAATCTCTGTATCAAGCATAACCATTATCATTGTGCTGTACATTTATAAAGACAAGTTATACAATATTTGAAGGAAAATAAATGTACTTCAAACAAATCAGATTCAAGATAAGAAAACACATATGAATTTGGATAATAAACACACTCATGAAATAATATCTCACCTTTGTGAAAGAGCTTTAATCCATGCATTTAATCGGTCCAACTAGTTGTTGTATTGATATTCTTCTTCCCAAAAATTGAACCCCCAAACATACAAAATTGTGAAGCATTTATCAAAGTTGTCGAGGCTCATTCATCCTGACTGAGGGTTTAACTCATTAATTCTACTTGTAAAACAATCCTATTAACTAAACTAAAACTCAAGTGGAGCATAGTAATTTATACTTCCAAACTTAACTTATTAAAAAGAAGTGGTCTCTTATCACATAAAAGACTCCCCACTCTATTATTCCCTTAATCTAAATTGAGTATTGCATTTAAAATAACTAAAACTGCCAGAAAATGAAACTAGACTAATGCATAAGCTGGAGTGAAGTGATATTATTAAAATGATGTGGAGGATGGGTAATTAAGTTCTCAGACGAAAGCACCGGCATCCATGCACACCGCTGGAGGCCAACAAGACAACCGATGTGTTAGCAAAGTGTTCTTCTTCAACTTATCTTCTGGGGGAAAGAAGCAAGTCTTCCAATGCTTTTTTGGAGTCTTTGATATTCCTTCCGCAGCCCTGAGTAATACCTCCTAATTCCTCTGATTATGGTGTTGCAAGGACTGGACCTGCAACTTCAATTCTATACATGTTGACTATCATCGAGCTTCTCTATCTTGGAGTATACCCGATCTTTCTCTTCTTTCATTTTTCTCCGTGGATGCATTGGTTGTATCTCTAAAGGTTTTGTCTCTCCTCAAGGAATTCCTTTGATGATTTGGATTGATGCCAAGTTCTATTGTCACATGCAACTCTCAGATTGGAACCTAGACGTGATATTAGCACATGATTACAGAGTTTGTTGAGGGTGGTTTGGATCCACACCACTTTGACTTCCGTAATCAACCACCAATTTCCATGTGCTTCACAAGCTATACCATGATTTAAATTGTGGAACCGCTCTAGGAGATTAACATTCAAACACTTTTTATTTCTGCAATGAATGTGAGGTGGCCACGGCTTTTCAATCAAATCATGCGGGACTCCTACTACTTTAGCCACAAAGTATTTTCATTCGGTCTCAATTTATAATTTCTAAACGGCGCATTTAGATATGCACCAATTTTCCTCATTCTCGAAAAAGAAGATGAAACCAATAACTCTAATTACACCCTAATGCCCTAAAACCGAGTGCTAATGCGGTCATCTAAGATGAATTCCACGATCTCTAACTCTTCGAGGTTCTTGGCTCTATGTTTGTTCCGAGCAAAACCCTAGGATGAACGAACTCCGTGAAGTGATGTGGCAAAGCGAGGGTCCACTGACACTTTGGGGATCTGCAGAAATGTCATTGATCTAAAGTGAAAACCTCCTAGAGGGGCGACCTACCTGATCCGACGCGGTTCACTACGACATCACCGCTACCGAATGGTTCAAAAGATGAAAGGAGGACAGCATGTCCCTATAAAATGAGCCGGCGATGTAAACCTCCAAAGGCCTCGAAGAGAGTGCCACGGTTGATTTGTAGAAGGCTGATGCCAGCATTTCACCACCGCTGAATGCTACATGTCAACACTGAAGGAGCTGCTTACGGTCTCCTCGTCTCCTTCCGGGTTCGAGGGCTCGTGAATCTTCCAGATACATATCTCCTGTGAGGCCCGAACTCGCAGAGTGATTTTTGGCAATACTATAAATATTACGGTTTTTTGGAAGTTTCAACACTCCGAGGCTCCAACATTTTAGCGTTTGGGAGCTTTCGAGTGCTAATTGTGTACATCTCCCAGAGAGTTGACCTCGTGAAGTGATGTGGTGGTTCGGGTCTCCGGTACTTTGGGGCTCCGATGGTCTAAGATTGTTCGTGGATGGAAACCTTCCGGGTATATTCTCTCCTAGACCTGGCGTGGTAGTTTGCGAGGGCTCTAAGGCTTCGAGGCTCCTAATACTTACGCAAAGATGAGTTCAGACGCTCGAACGCCGAAGTCACAGAGTGAAGTTTATATGTTCAACGGTTAAACCCCGCACTATTATGGACCCTCGAATGAACGAGAGCCGTTGATATGATCGACTTGTTGGAAAATGACTGCTCCAAATTGATTCATTTTGTTAACGGGCATTTCATGTGCATACAAAAGGCTTGGTGGTGATATGTTGTGAGATCAACTAATGGGAAATCATGGATGACAAGTAATTCAAATAAACTAGCTATACCTCATCATCCAATAAAACAAAAAAATGTGCAAGACCTCAACTCAAGAAAAGAAAATGATAGAAAACAAGTCATTTAGAGAGGGAAATTTACTCAACCAAATAGAAGGGGAATGATTTTCAAGAAGATATAGGGAAAATGAGTATGAGGGGCAAAAGTGACGTGATATCCCAACATTGGTCTTAAATGGGGATACACTTCCCTGTGGGTAATCAGAACAAATAAATAGTGCCCTAAACTAAAAAAACTTTGATCCCATCCCTCTTACCCTCCGGCTTCTAATTGTAAGTCACATGCATCCTGCTATTGTATCCCATCCGGTGCATCCATTGAATCTTAAAACTACAATTACACCCCAAAGGCCTTCATGGTATATGGAGTCTCTTTATTTACAAAAACAAAATGCAAACTGAACTGCCAAATGCAAAACGAAAAGTAAAGAAACTTATGGTACAGTATACCCTCGCCTTTCAAGCAAAATAGTATTCTAGGAAGCACCCATTTTATTACCTTAAAAATCCCATTATCATTCGGGGATAGTAAGATAAATGCATTATTTCCTTCAAAGATCTCAACCACCTTGAAAGGACCAAACCAGAGGTTATCGAAATTACCATGCTTGGACTTTTCTTTTTCCTTTTGGCATCCCACCTCAAGACCAAATTGCCTTCTTGAAATATCTCCTTCCTTTTGGTTTTCTTGTCAAAAGTTTATTTGATATTGCTCCGATATGCCTCATTTATCTAATTCAATGCTTCTCTCCTTTGTTGAACCTCTATGATCCTGGAAGACTTTCCTCTCCTGATGTCACTTGGTCTCTCCATTCTTCCTTCAGAGGGAATTTCCAAACTCAGACCTGAGCTGAGTAGGGAATACAACATCTACCCCATAAAACAACTAAAATGCAGTGAGGTTCCCAAGGATATCTTGGTGTTGATCCTGTCATCCCAAAAGGAATACTTCTAAGCTTATCCCACAGATTCTCTCTCTTTGTTTTCATTTAACAATTTGTATTGATGATCCCGAAGGAGGGACTCTATTTGATGACTCCGGACTAGCCCATTCCCCTCGAGGATAAGAGGGCCTTAGAATGGCCAAGAAATTTAAGTGACTGCCACATAAGCCAACCAAGTATTTGGACTATCCCGGCCATTGTTTGTTATAATCTTCTAGGTCAAGCAAAATATCATGTAAGATATTGGTTTCAATAAGTTCATAATCACCTTGGGTGAGTAGTATCCTACAAGTACAACTCATCCATTTGGTAGCAGTCAGCAAGGAGAATCCACTTGTGCTCTCTACTGAGGGTGGATTTATCCCACCCATGAAATCTAAATCGACATTACCAAAGTACACACAAAGTGAGAGTAATTCTTTTCTTCCCTGCAGTCTCTGATATCTCATTACATGCCCCACTGTGGTAAATATTACATGAGGCAAAAATGAGTACTCTTCCCTTAGGATCTTGAGGGCTGTAGATTTCCAATGCCGGTGTCCTCCACAAAATCACTTGTGCATATCTGTTGTGACTTTTTTGGATTCATTTTCATTAAGAAATTTTAAAAGGATGCCAACAAGACCTCTCCAATACAAGTTCTGATTAAAGATGCATAATTTTATAGCCTTCAATTTGAGAGACCCGACCCTCATATTTTTCAAATATTGTGGGAACGGGTGTTGTAGAAAGTAAATAACATCTATGTACTAAGGTGAAGAGGATTAATTTTCAAATACCCACGTGTTGTCTTGTCCGGGTTGTATGATGGGTGCATCTGTTTGGGTGAAGATTTGATGTAATCCTTGCACCTTACGGTTTGATTATGATAACAATTTGGCAAGCCCTTTCACCTTAATCAACTTGGTGGGATTTATGCGTGTCATACTCCAAACAACAATTTGATAATCCATTTCCCCCTTTTACCTTCACTATCTACCTGGACCAGAATCTCTTTGACACTACTACTAGAAACATAGGTTGTTATGCTATAATATAACACATACACCCCCGAGTGGGTCTTTTAGAGCTTTGGACTAAATGTGGCCATGCTTCTGTTTTCTTCCAATATGTCATAATTTCATCTCAACTCATGAGCCTAATAAATGGAAAATGTTATGGGTTGTTCATGCCTTTCGCTGTTCTTTTGTAGTAATACAAATAACAAATGGTTTCTAAGAAAAAAGAAAGATAAATAACTCTTTAATATACTGCATACTAATATAGGAACTTCCTAACTGCTTCATTTGATCCTTTGGAATGCCGAAGCCTCCCGGGACTGACTTGAGTCACATATTTCTCTTCAAATATGTTGGTGATAAGCCTCCTTATGATTTTAGCAAAGTTGAGCACAAAGTGCCTTAAATTTTTATTCTACCTATAAAATACTGAATAGACTTCTTATTTTTGGGAATTTCAATTTTTTGAATGGCAACAACTCTCTTTGGATTTATTTTTATTCCTCATGCTGATATGATGTGGCCCAGGAGCCCTTCCAGCATAGAAAAGAGGGGCCTCCCCGGGATCTTTCAAAAGAAATTCCATACCTCTACATTTTCAGAAAATCAGCCTAACAAATGTGAATGTTCATTCATCCTGGAATTTGGATGTCAGATTTCCATCCAGCCATATAACCATAAAACTTATCTTCTCTCCTACCTAAGGCTATATCCATGGCCTCAATAAAGGTGGCCTCATTGCCCACTCTACTCAAGGACATTCTTTGTCATACATGAATGTTCCCTACTTAGGTGGTGGAATGTTGTCTCTTGTCTCTTTTTCACTCACCATCCTGATTGTAACCATAATACTCCATCCAAAAGAAATCGTGAACACTCCAATTTCACCCTTCAGAGGGATATGGTCCATCTTGGGCAAGGGATAGCTCTCTTTAGAGAACACTTGTTGAGATTCTTTAGAAATAAACACACACAAGTTTATTTCCCACTCTTCCTCACATGCACCAAGTTGGACAACCAGTCTGAGTACCTCAAAGGAACAATAATCCTGGCATCCAACATCTGCTTTCTAGCTCTTTTCAATTATGGATACTCAACATTGGGTTAAATTGTCACATTTTCCCCCGAAGAATTAGGAAACAACTCCAACGATTTTGTTAGATGATACTTGTCAAAATGTATCTAAATCCTGCTACAACCATGTGGAAACATAAAAAAAAAAAAAATTTACGAGGTGATATACTCTATCCTCTTTTGTCTTGGAGGCAAAAGAATCTGGGATAATTCTACCATTGGGGTACGAAGGCCCGGCACAGCATTCCCATTACACAAGGCTCTTGATTTTTTATGGTAGCTTCTTTGGAGACATCATAATTGTCAAATAACTGCTCCAACAACACTAGACCACTAGGGATGTGGTCTGCTTTGGTTCCATGATGTCGCATAACCACCTGTTCAAGCCAATATGTATGTTGGTTCTATGGGATCATCTCTCATCTCCTTTGATCGACCGAGATACTAGAGAATTCTTTAATGGTTTGTAGAAATATTTGTAGCTCCAAGTAATCACTAAAGACTTGCCAGTAGTTGTCCTGTATGGATAGTCCTATGGGTCCTGACTTGCACCTTGTTAACTGGCCCATTTAGCAATTCTATGGTCAACTCCATGTGCCATGAAGAAATGCATCAATATATGCCATGTTGCTCTAAGACTTTTTGGTTCTTCAGCCGTTTGGCCCTACCACTTATTTTCCTTTTGTAATTGAATCTCCGTGACTTTGCGTATTTTGCTAATAATGTAATATGTTTGCATGAGTCATGTCTAGGCCAAGCATCTGGGATCGGGTTCATTTGGAGAGTTCCTTTCACCGACGGGTTTTTATCCGCGATACATCGGGCTTGGGCTTTTCACCACCGGCCTTCCCTTGAGTTTCTTCCCTCACACTTGCAATAAGTCTCCAAAGTGGGTAACACGCTTCCAGGATTTATGTTTTGGTAACTATTATAGGAATCATTGTAAATGACCATGCAAGACATCCGAGAAAGTTCTGGAATTCACGAGTCTTAGGTTATTTTTTTAATTAATTAATTTTAATTAAATTTCCTATCTTGAGGTTTAATTAATTCAATTAATTAATTATTTTTGAGCAATAAATTTAAAACTGATCCTTTTGGACTTTGATGGGGGTATTTCAGAAGTAAAAATAAAGGGAAGACACTTCTACATCCATGGACTCAAGTTTTGCCTACCAACAACTTAGCCCTCTGTGGTTATTCCCACCCGAGGCCAATCAATCTAAATAAATAAATTTTAACTGCTAAAGTCCAACATGGCATAACATAAACTTTAGCCCCATAACATTTTTCAACGAAGCCCTTCGAGATTCTGAGATGAAGTGGCGATATATTGGAAAATACATATGTAATTGTCAAAGCTCTAAAGGCCCCTTGTATGGCAAGGTATCTTAGCATAACAAATCCTATGTTCTAGTAGTAGTACAAAGAGGATTCCGTCCATCCAGATGCTGGGATGTAAGAGAGGGAAATGGATTGTCAAATTGTTGGAGTATGACCTGCACTTAAATCCCACCTTTTCGTTGATTATGAAAGGGCTTCAAGCAAACTGTTATCATAACTAAATTGTAAGCACAACTAGACAAAGCCTTCTACCCAACTGATGCACCCATGATACCTGGATAAGGCAGCATGTGTAGGTAACTACAAATCTAATCCTCTTCACCCTAGTACATAGATGTTATTTATCACACCTAGATTTCCCACCACATTTTGAAAAATATGAGGGTCAGTCTCCCAAAATTAAAGGCTATAAAATTCATGCATCTTTAATCTAACTTCTAGCCGAGGAGGTCCTGCTGGCATCCTTTTAGTGGCACCCCCTTAATGAAAATGAATCCAAAAAAGTCACAACAGATATGCACAAAGGATTTTGTGGAGGACACCAACACTGGAAATCCACATCCCTCAAGATCATAAGGGAAGGGTACTACTAGCCCACACTCTTCTTTCTCTAAGTATGCGGGGTTTTACTATGAAGGGCATGTGTGTTTGTCAAAATTTTGGGTGAAAGAAAAATTACTGACTCCGCTAAAGGCCCTTCAGCAACGTTTACTAGATCACAGGATAATCCACCTCTCCAACAAGACAAGGTGGATCTCACCCACACCACTCACTTCTATCAAAACGGATCGAGGTTGTGCCCACTTTAGGAATGCTACTCACAAGGTGATTATGAACTTATTGGAAACCAATATCTTCGCAATATTTTGTGACCTAGAAAGATTATAACAAATAACGACTCGGTGGATAGTCCAGCCATGACTGACCTCTTATGGGTACCATAAAAATTTCTTGATACATTCTATCTCTATTATCCCCGGGAAATGGGCCGGCCGAGTCATCAAACAAGTCCTCTAATGATTATCAAAAATTTGTTGACTGGAAACAAGAAATCATGGGACTCTAAACTTAAGTATTTCTTGTGGGAATATGTGACCACACCCAAGATATCCTTGGAACCCACCATTCTTAGGCTAGTTCCATGGGGTAGATGTTGTATCTCTACTCAACTCAAATTTTACTACTTTGAAATCTTGCCAGGAAGAAATGGAGGTTTCAAGTGACATCCCAGAGAAGAATCCTGATCAGTAGAGGTTCAAATAAAAGAGAAGAAACTGAAGAGACACTGAGGCATACCAGAGCAAGATCAAACTCATCTTTGACAAGAAAACAAAGAAGGAGATATTTCAAGAAGGTGACATGGTTTTGAGGTGGGATGCCAGAAAGGAAGAAAAGTCTAAGCATGGTAAGCCTGATAACCTCCGTTTGGTCCTTCAAGGTGGCTGAGGTAATCGAAAATACTACATTTGTCTTACAATCTGGATGATAATGAGATTTTGAGGCCCAGAAAATGGGGTGCTCTCAAACATCGGCTCTGTTTTGAGACTCTATGGGAAGGTCCCTCTGTACCATATAGTTGCTTTTACTTTTCCACTGGTAATTTGATTAGTTAGTCGTTTGTAAACAGAATCACATACCAACAAAGGTAATCGGGGTGTAAATTGCGCTTTGAATTGGCCAAGATGCCCGGATGAGATAAGCAATAGCAAAGAGATGCAATGCCTTAAGGTGTGGTAGCGAGGTGCAGGCGAGATGGACTGTCTCTTTAACTCCCAAGGCACTAATTTGTTGTTCCCAGACTTGCTGTAAGTGTTGTCCCCATTTGAGCTGGCCGTTGAGACCTAATGGCCCCGCACTCCTCCCGCCTACTTCTTCCTATAATCTCTTGGAAAACCAATTCCCTTCATTTGGCTGAGTAAATTTCCCTCTAAACACTCTGTTTTCATCGCTTTTCCTTTGAATGGCCCCACATTTTTTTTCCGCTTTTATTGAATGATAAATTATATGCTGCGGGATTTCATTCTGCAGTACTTGTGGTTTCACTGGATTTCCATTGATTGATCTCACAACAGCCTACCAAGCCTTTTGTATGCACATGAAATGCCCATTAACAAAATGAATCAATTTGGAGCAGTCATTTTCCAACAAGTCGATCATATCAACGACTCTCGTTCATTCGAGGGTCCATAATAGTGCGGGGTTTAACCGTTGAACATATAAACTTTAATTGGATCGCATACCGGCCAGCCCTCAATCCATCTTTGATGGGCGCATTAGAGCCTCGGCCTTGGTTTCGTGAACTACAGCCTGTGTCTAGGAGAGAATATATCCTAAGGTTTCTGTATCCACGGTCAAGCTTTGTGACCCATCTGAGCTCCCAAAGCACCGAGACCCGAATCCATCGTGACTACTCTTTAAGTAGGTCAACCGGGGAGAGTTGTACAATGAACACTCAAATCTCCTTAACGCCTAAAATTTCGGAGTTCTATAGTGTTGAAACTCAAAACACTATGTTGTAATGTTGCGCACGCTACTCCGCGAAGCCCGCCCTCCGGGAGATATGTGGCATGAATTCACGAGCTCCAACTCCCCGGGCGGCTGTGACACGTGAGCTTCACCTGCTGATGTCGTAGCATTCAACAAGCAGGAAATGTGGCATCCTTCTATCGCTGGACACGGGTACCCTCTTCAGCCTTGGGTTACACTAATGCCTAATTTATGGGATATGTGTCACCCTTCCATGGACACGCCAAAATGGACAAGGATGTCATGGAAGGCCAGATCCGTGGAATCATCGGTGAGGTTTTCACTTCTGATCAATGATATCAGCAGATCCCCAAAGTGTCGTGAGTCTAAAGTGTCGTGAGTGGACCTCACCGCCTACATCACTCATGCGAGTTCATGCCCATCTAGGAGGTTTCGGTCCGCATCAAGCATAGAGCCCCAAACCTCGGAAGAGTTAGAGATGCTGGAATTCATCTGCATGACACGCGGGTACTCATTCTGTGCATTGGGGTGTAAGTAGTGTTGTTGGTTCTTAATTCTTCGTGAGGACAGAAAATTCATTTACATCTAAATATGGCTAGAAGAATTATAGAATTGCGTAATTTTAATAATAATACTTTGGCAAGCAAAGTAGTAGGGTCACTCATCGCAGACATTGAAAAACTCCATTGACACTCTACCTTCATTGTGTTCAAAAGTTCTCGAACGGCAATCTCCTAGAGCGGTTCCACAATTTAAATCATGGTATAGCTTGTGAAGTACGTGGAAATTGATGGTTGATCAGTTTGAGTGGTGTGGATCCAAACCACTCTCAACAAGATCCGCAGAATCGCCAATATCACGCCTAGGTTCCAACTGAGCTGCACGCATAAATAGAACTTGCATCAATCCAAATCACTGTGCTGAAAATCTGCATGAGGAGAAGTGAAAACACTCAGAAGACCGCACCACCAACCAATGCATCAAGCAGAAAAAAATGAAAAAGAAGAAAGATCGGGTAATGGCTGGCGATAGAGAAGCTCAAGATAGTCAATATGTATAGAATTGAGGCTGGCAGTCCAAATTTCGTAAATACCATAACTTGAATTCTGAGAACTCAGACCTGACCGGGCAGAAGGAATATCAAAGAATCCAGAAAATATTAAGAATACTTGCTTCTTCCCCGAGAAGATAAATTGAAGAAGAACACTGCTAACACATCCAATTATATCCCAGTTGGCATCCAACAGTGCACATGGACACCAATGGTTCTATTATGTAACTTAGTTCTGTCACTCCTGTCATTTTCTGTCAAATATCACTTCACTCCAGCTTATGCATTAGTCTAGTTTCATTGCTAGTGGCAGTTTTTAGTTGTTTAAATGCAATACTCATTTAGATTAAGGAATAATAAGTGGTCTTTATGTGTGATAAGAACCAATCATTTTTGTTAAGTCAAGTTCAAATTATACATTACTATACTCCAACAATTTTTAGTTTCAAGCATTGCTGTTTTAAACCTGGTAGTGTAGAGTTAAGCCTCACTCCCAGATGGATGAGAGCCTCTAAAACTCTGATAAATATGCATTTTCTATATGTCGGAGGGTCTGGATTTTGGGAGAAGTAAGATCAATATAAAAATGGCTGGACCCGGCTCTGCATGGATTAAAGATCTCTACTTGGTGAAGATATTATTGATGACGGTGTGTTTGTGTCCAAATTCATGTGTTTCTTATCTCTATCATGTACTTTGATTTGTGCAAAGTACATTTTATTTCTTTCGTTTATTGTATAACTTGTATCTCTTATAAATATGCAACCCTCGGTGGATAATAGTTATGCTTCAAGGAAGATTTTTGTTGCACCGTGAATAACTGTTTTGTACATGTTTAATGCTTGAAATGATGTTTTAAGACTTAAACTTCTAGCAACAAATTGTTCATTGAATGGTTTGTTGTTTTCCTTTGTTTCTTATCTTTATTGTCCGCAATTTGTCTATCCTATTTGATCTGAAAATATCTTTTAAATGAAAATGGTTGAGCTATTATGCATGTGTTTATTAAGCATTTAGGAAGCTTTCGAAATGAAAGATGAATAATTATAGAAGAAACATCATAGACACATGCACATATACAGATCTACAATAAAGCAAGAAGAACTACAAACCATAGAAAACCAAAGTGATAAATCTGAGTTTGAAAATCTCGCCTAATTTATGTTCAAAGATTTAAAATGGAATCACAGCAATGCAAAAAGGTTGGCAAACCTATTTGGTCTTGTTCTACCAAATCTTTGGAACCCAAAAAAAAGAAATGATACTCAAACGGATGACCGGAGCCCAAAATGCAATTCCAAGCAAAGGCCCTCAATAGCTTCCCCGAGCAAAAAATGGCTTTGGTTTGGAAAATCTTCAGCATAAACGTTCTCTAAATATCCTCTTATAGCTTCAAGAACCCATGGTTTATATAAATCTGAAGTTGGTAAACATCTCCCAACTTCCCTCTAAGATCCGGGCCTCGAGAAGGCCTCCACATCCCCAAAAGGGACAAAAATCACCAAAATCAAGCAAAATCAATGAAAAATCACTTACTATATAGTGAAACTCCACTTTTGGTACATATATTGGGTGAAACCCCATATCTCCGGGTTTCCGGGTCCTATTAGCTCTGCCCCTATGTGGCCTCACGTCAGCTTTATATGTTGTGCATTGGCCCCTCTGTCTACTCGGTCGCATTTCACATGGCCATGTGGCCAAGGCTGACCTCCTCGCGGTGCTATATGAAGAGCCCCTCAGGGTCTATCCCATACTAGGTCCTTGGTCACGGATAGCCCTCGGACCGACTCAGGCTTAACCGTCATACTAGCACTTGTTAGCGCGAAGTCACTCCGGATCGGGCTGCGGAGCAGAGCCCAACCACTTTATGTCACGCATTTGTTTAAGGTGATCAAACGGAGATAACGGGTCGGAGGTACTCACTCTAACTTGGGGACTGAGTCCGGTTCATAAGGACAGAGGAGGGGTGGAATCCTAACTTCAGCCAGCAAGTTGATCAAGGATGAATAGGTGGAAGACTTAAAGAAACTGAACAAACAGCTCTGCATCGCTAGCTTGCGAGGGAAAACTCCTGAAAATATGGATCCTCCCGGGTTCAGGGATTTAAGAATGAAGAGGACTTGATTGATCCTCCAATCTGCCATTCAGCTTGGAGAGAATTATTATGGACTGCATTAGAGGCTCCGTGAATTGGCCATGTTGATCCATTATAAATATCCTATAAAGCCATGTACTGGACTGGATCCCAATTCCGAAATGGGGCCTAATATGTTTAACAAAGATGTAAAGAAACTGCATTCATAAGGCAAGTAGTCTCCAAAGTTCATACATAAACAGAACAACAATGTTTCATTAAAATTTTATAATACTGTGGAGCTCATTTCAATCCATCACTAGCTGGCACTGACTGAGACTTGCATTTAATGAAGATGGATAAATGAGGAGCCATCTACTGTGATAGGCACAAATCACTTCAATCAAATCACTTCTATGTTCCCTCTCTGCTACGCCTCTTGACTCAAAGATGGCTCTCGCACTGTGTGTCGGCCCCTTGAATATTGAATCAAGGCAGTAAAAAGTTCTTCCGTGAGTTGAGACTCGGACGGGTTTCTCCAAGAGAACTGGGTAATAAGGGGCTGGCCCCCTGTGTACTTCACCGGACTCCTATATTCTCAGAATAAATGGGTGAGACGGAGGCCTCAATGCACCCTTTCTCTCCTTCTCACTGGCTGAAGTGCCTTTTGATCCCCGAGGAATCCCCTGATGGACACTGACTCCAAATTTACATGTCTCTTCTTCCTTTTCCCTACTCTGGCCTCATGTACTTCACTTGACTTTTCTTGACTCTCAGACGGGTTTCGGTTTTATGCTTCTGCTTGCCGCAGAGTTCCCTGACTTTGAACTCATCATCGAATTGAGCTCCCTTTTATGTCCTTAGGGGCCCTCCCGGCTTAGACTCATGGTCCAAGTATGGACCACTCCTCCTATATGGACTCGGCCAAACCTCCTCATTCTGGTTTCATGGGATTTCATGTCTCAATACATAAGTCTCCTGACTCATGATTCGATTGTCGCATGCTCTGGGTTGTAGCCTCCTCTTGATTCAGGGCTCCCTGGGTCCAAGGACTCACTACTATACATGCCCTTGACCATACTTTCCATCAAGGTTTCGCGGTTCGCATTTTTTAAGTGCAATTTAACTCACCTGGCCCCCAAGATCCTCGGACATCCCTTTATGGCTCCAAGCTCTCATGATCTAATCTCCTCGCCACGCTGGCCCTTTCTCGACGGATGGTCTATATCTTCACTATTCTCGGTCCAAGGATCGTGTCTTCATTGACGCTTATGGTTATGCCTTTGAATAAAACTCACCCCACCGCTTTCAAAATCCCACTCTGTGTCAGGCATCAGAGGGCCCAAATCGAGGAGAGGAAAGCATCCATGTGCAAGAAATGTTGCTAACAGGTTGGACAAGTGATGTCCATGGGAATAACAAGTCAAAAAATAGATTTTGAATGCACTACAATGTGTCATGTTGCACTAAGTGTGGTTGTAATTATGGTGTATGAAAGCCAAAATATCATCCTAAGTGTGTGGGTGCTTTCGATTGGATATGTAAAGCATATGCATAAGGTTCTAGTTCACAACCTCTATTTGTCTGCCAATTTGAGGATGAAAGGTCGTAGAAATATCAAAGAGTATGTCTAGTATACGCCAAAGAGATTTCTAGAAGTTGGAAATAACTTTAGGGTCTTTTTCATTGACAATGGAGGTAGGAAATGAAAAATTAACCCAGATGTAAGTGAATACATGTTTTCTTATGTCTTGTGTTGAGTCATTCTTGTTACTAGGCAAATGATCCCCATATTTTATAATGGATCAACCACAACAAATACTACATTTCTATTACATCATGTGGTCAAAAGGTTTGTTAAAAAATCCATCTAGATATATCCCTATGGATGTGAACATCTGGAAAAAGGTGTGTACAACCCCTACTTTTGTTTGATTGGTTTTGTGATGGTGCAAACAACACAACCCTTTATATACTTTTCGAAATCAACATGGAGGTGAGGCTAGTAAAATACTTCTACAACACTGAAAGAGTCTTGTGGACACCAAAATGACTCACTCACTTAGAGTAATATGCATCCCAATTAAGCTTTTCATGCTCATGTCGGTTGTAATGCATTTTTTAAGGTGAAACAAGCTATTGTGCATATAAAAATCTTGGCACAATATTCCTTGGAGAAGAACTACATAAACATGGGAAAATACTGGATCTACTTCATAATGTTGCCGATCTCATTTTTTATGTCACAAGCGTCCCAAATATTCTATAAGATATGAATGAGTGATTGAATCAAGTAATCAACTACATAATGGGGGGATTTTCACTTATGGTTTATCATTAGATTCAATTGTTGCATATAAGTCATCCACTTCCACTAGAATACAATTTGGAACTTGATATATATCTATGCAAAGTACAAAGGATTATAATAAAAATGTATGCTAATGTCCTTGCTCAAGATGTAATGTCACAATTTTTTGAGAAATTGGATGATTGCATAAAGCTCTCAATCATAGCTCAAACATTTTGTGAAGAAATCATTGAATTTTGAATGGTATGTCACCATGTGCATGCATTGCAAGAGGATGATGTCTAGTGCATACTATGAGGTTTCAATGTATATTTGAAGAGATATGGATTAGGTAGGTGTGTTTTCACTTTAATTATTCAAATGCCTAGAATTTGTTGTGTAGTATTAGTATTCCATTGGAGTACAATATTTTTTGTGTTTTTATGCAAGCAGGTGAGGAGAGAGTATGCAATATCAAAGAATCACAACCTAAATCTTTTGTGAAATTTATCTAAGCCCAAATTTTTTTGCAACTCTATTAGACTGATTGGGATAGGTTAGTCATGGAGAACTTGAACCTTCTTTGGATCATTGTGCACACCAATATCATCCACTATGAAAGTAAGGTGCCATGTACATTTCATAGTGAAAAGACATCTTTGCGAAGTTACAAAGAGCTTGTGGTCATGTAAGGTCTTTAGAACCATAGTAACATGTTGGTGGTGTATTTTTCCATATCGGATTAAATCAACATATCATCCAGATAAACCACAACAAAATTGCTTGTGAATGGTTGTAAAATAATCATAAGGTGCATAAATGTTACATGGAATTAGTTAAGAAAAAATCCATCACCAACCACTAATACAACCTATCCACAGCTTTCAGTGCCTTCTAATTATTCTTAGGGTCAATGAGAACTGGTGATATCCATAATCCAAGTCGATTTCAAGTGAAAAAATTTCTCCCTTTAGTGTGTCCAGAGGGCCATCGGTATGAGGAGTGGGGTACCTTTTTTTCACAATAATATTGTTCAACTGATTATTCATTTGTATAGCTCTTATCACCCTAAATTTTCTCACTTGTGGCATTAATTAGGTGGTCATACTTGGAAATATGGAAAATTCACATATAACTCACATATATAATGTAGTGAATTACGTCAATTGGGTCTAGCCCAATTGGTTGAGAGGAGTGTTATCCTCCCACCCAAGTTCAATTCATGCAAGTGACATGTTGAGCTCTTAGAAAATATATTGTTGTAATGGATTTGAGTCCCATTGTTGACCTAACCTTGTGCCCTAAAGAATCTATGGTTTACATTGGGTACCATCCTTGAAATGAGGTGAAGTGCCTAGGGGTTTTCCCAGATATATGTTACCTAGAAAAAAAAACAAATGTGTGTGTGTACATGCATACATACATACACATATGTATGTATGCATGCATGTATATGTATTTACATTGTATATGAGTTGTTTACACACCACCAAGAAAATTCAAACCTTAAATTTACCATTTCCATCATCACACAATATATCCATCAATACTCGTGCCAATTGCACTAAAATCTTCGATAGTCACATGAATCCCGTAAATTTGTAAATTTAGCAACTTCGCAACTCATAAATGCTTGAGGACATCAAGAAGTAGAAAAATGGTCATGTAAAAATGACCTAAGCCTCTCATCTCATTAGCACTTGGTCCTTTCACCCTCCTTTGATTCTAAGAAGGCACATGGTTTCTCGTTACTAGAGGAGGAGCATTCACAGGAGAACTAGTTTAGATTGGGGATCTAGTTTTTCTTATAAATAGAAGCCATGCCTAAGAATTTAGAAAAAAGGACTTTAGAGTAAGGTTCTGTTGGAGAAATAGAGCCAAAGGGTGAAGATTCCATTTCTTCCACTCACTTATTTATTGTTTACTTTCCCTCTTGATATTCCTCTATCCTACAAAGTGATCAATCACAAGGGGAAATGCTACCCAACTTCATCAGAGATTTAGATTGAGACTAAATGGAGGTTAAAAGGACCCTCCCAAGGAGAATAACAGAGCTCACCTACTGCAAGATCTCTCCCCATGTGATATAGTGTATGTTTTATTTTCTTTTTGATTGGAATAAATCAATTGTTACTCTTTCCCGCAAAAAATGTTGTTTGAATCTTATTTAGATAATTGGATCCAATGTGTGATGTATTTATAACTATCATAAATGGTAGATGATATTTTAGTTGGTTATATTATTGTCCCCTCACCTTTCATTGTTCGTTCCTACCTCTAAAAATTGTTCAGGAATATTTTTTATCACTTCTATGCTTGAAAAACACCATAGTCAACTCCATTAGGGAGTTTGATCCATTAATCCAACTCTTGGTTATTTCTAGGTTCTCTTTCTAATATTTGGTAGTTTGTAGGTAATGGGCCAAAGAATTGCAACAAGGATGTTGAACTCCTTAGCTATAAGTTTAGATTGTCAACCCAGGGATGTACTACTTTGATGAGGTACTATGCACTATGTGTGCAAATTACAAAAAGACATATATCTACTTAGAAAGGAGACATGTTAACTCTATGAATGCAAGGGATACTTAATCAACAAGAAGGCTAAATTGTAAAGAGTAGGAATCAAATGAAATATAAAATTGACCTACTGCAAAATGATTGAATTGAAGGAGTTGCAAAAAAAAATTGAAAGCACCTAATAATCAAGAGACTAATCCTAAACTTGACATGAATTAGAGATGAAATAAAGTGTTGCAAACCCAAAGTAAATCTAACTAATTCGTTGTGCTACAAGAATGAAATAAAACTACTACAAAACATTTCTAAATCCACTTCAATTGACCTATTGTAAATCCGAATCAAAGTACTACAAAATATAGCTATTCCTACTTGAGTTGACCTGCTACAAAGCTTAAGAAAAAATAATGCAAATCAGAGTTAACATTACCTCCTCATAAATGACATAAAACCATTAATATTACTTGAAAGGTATATTGGAAACTACTACAGGAAATGAAGGCTACTTGCAAGAAATGATGCATAAAAATATAGTAATAATATGAACTAAAGACAGTTGAAAGAAAATAAATATAACAATACACAAAGGTTCCTTTTTCATCCTTGAGTGGCCCCTACCCAAGGATTCGACAGGGAACCTATAAAGACTACCAAGAGCAAGTGATATGAAAGTAAAATTTCTAGATTAAGATATCAAGCCATGACAACAATTCATCCTCCACAAGTTTGAATTCACTAGATCCTAATAGAGTTCTCAATTCTCAAAATACCAAAACTAAGCTTAGGTTAACCCCTATCTACTATTTAAGAAAAAAAAAACTACATCAATCATCCTTTCAATCGGTCCTTGATTGAAGGGATTGTAACGACCTCCTCGTTACGACAACAACTCTGAGAACAGGTGCAATTTTTTTTTTTTGTTTAAGGTGTGTGCGCGCGTGTAGAAGTAACAAACACACTTGACTCTACGTCGCCACTCGACAACCAACAAGATGCA